>JAMZAV010001143.1:0-193036 GCA_024449915.1 Sweltsa coloradensis | reverse complement strand
CGTGACGGTGTCTGACTGCCGTGTCCTCGACGATTGAAACCGACACATCAAGACGTCATGACACGACTGAGACCTCCTGCTGCTAAATGGCTTCTCCCTGAAACTCTCTCGTCTACCCCCGTGTGGCAGGGGCCCCCGGGCTGGTGTGACTTCCCCTCCTCCCGACACGACGAATACAGAGACGATGACCCCACACGGACTTCTAGCTTGCTGTTCTGACAGACAGTTCACCCCGCTCCCCTCGTCTTTGTCGAACCAATGCGACTCCAAAAACAATTCTGGAGCGAATTTGGCAGATTGATAACCGTGAGTCGTGTCGGTCTGTAGCTCATCTGTTAGCCTAGAGACATCTCATGCTATGTACGTTTACGACCTCGCCGCACGCACCTTTATTCTTCTCACGACGATCACTCGAATACCATTTAAGCGTATCATGACCACAACTGGAAACTCTCCCGTGGTGTTTTGACAAGGGCCTTGGTAGAGTTGGTTTTGCTAGTTACGATTACCCAAGCGATGCAATATATTTTTGCTAAAGGCTATCTATTAAGTTCGCCAATTGAGATCTGTCATGCTCATCTGTGCAAGCCGTGGACATCACCATAATTGTACATTTACACGCGCCGCCCTTTACGCCTTACTCAGCCGATCACCTAAATAGCGCGACACGTCCTTCTTTCAACCAATTGCAACGTTATTGTTCTGGGATGCACTGGTTTTGTTTTAAAGTTGCGTGACAATATATATTTCGTGAAGTGTCCCACTATATTTAAATGATCGCTACATAGATTCTGTCTTCTGTATGTGGACAGTGTAGGTATTTGCACAAGTCTTTAAGCCTTGTTACTTAATGTAAATATAATCATATTTCGTCCACATAGATCAACGGTAATTTTCTAAATGCACTAGTGTTTTATTTAAAAGTGACCATGAATATACTGTGTTGTCCCCACTTAAACAATAATACCCACTAAATAAACATTACCTTATGACTGGACATTCAATTCTTTCATTTTTACTTTAATTAAATGTAAATAGTTAATACATAGAATGCGTACCAAGTTGAATCAAACGCGTTTTTATATTTTCTCAAATATGGAACTAAGTAACAATATAGTGAATGCTTTGAAACCTGGCTCTCTCTATTAGAACATCAAAACTATTTTCCCCCAAATTTTTTAACGGCAAATATCGCACCTTCAAAATAATTTCAAACTTCAGTTCGCCCTAGCACGCCATTGAACGTAGGTAGTTGTGTTTTTGTGACATTAATTTTCATCTGGTTTTCTGGAAGGTGTTGGCGATTTTGTTTTTACAATTTGTCGTTTTTGTGAATTTTTTCGTTTGGCGGTACAAATCGGTTCAAAATACCGGTTAACTAAAAAATTTGCGAGAAAGGCAATTGTAAAAAAATACTCTTTTTTCTCTCTCAAATACCTTCTAGAAAACCAGTTTAAAATTAGTGTCACAAAAACACAACTACCTTCGTTTCATTGAATGGTTTGCTAGGGCGAACTAAAGTTTGAAATTATTTTGAAAATGCGATATTTGCTGTGTGCCCGATGAGAAAATTTATGTTCTACTAGAGCCAGTTTTCAAAGCCCTTCACTATATTTTGACTGTAGACTCTTTATTACGAATTTATTTTATTTATTTAAAATTAAAAAACTAAATATTTGTTAAAAACATCAATTTTGAAAATGCTAACGGCCTAATTATTAGGCTTTTAATTCTAATTCGTCCAGCCATGGTCTAAAATGTAATTCAATACTACGCGCCTCTTTTCTTCCATTGAACCTAGAATTCTAATTATTCATGCCCCTTGCGTGTAATTAAAATACTAAGGCCTCTGGTCTTTTCATTATTTGCACTCGTTTTTAGTTTTTGTCCCTTCAATCATATCTGCGAGAGTGTCCGTTGTTTTTGCAGCCCTAATTACCACGTACGCACACGCAATTGCGCTTATACCCTGCATGCACTTGTCAATGGAGGCGAGAGTTGAATGTTCTGCCCGGCCGCCCGGTCTGTCGGTCGGTTGTTGCAAAAAGAGAATCGCTCTAAATCTTGATTGGTGTCTGCATTCCTGCGTCTTTTCTCTCTCTCGTTCTCTCTCTCTCTCTCTCTCTCTCTCTTGCACGGCCAGTGTGGGCGTGGGATGCTGGATGCGGGACCACAGAGAGAGAGAGAGAGATTCGCAAGGTGTGGCTCCGTATTGCAATGCACAGGTGAAGAATCTAACAAATGGATCGACAGTTGAATGAAATTATAAATTAAATAAATGTGTGGATAACAATGGGTTATAGAAGCGTTGGGCTTATTTTATTATTAAAATCTTGTGTTTGCAAAAAGACTAATCGGCGGGGTCTATGCTGGAGGGTACATGATTCTCGCGAATAGCTTTGAATTGTTCATCACAACTAATGGGGTTATTGCCTGCTTAGTGCTTAATTCAATTTTGTCTGATATTCAGCATACTAATTTACAAACTGAAGCGAAATGCCACACCAATGTATCCCATGAAGGTGAATTTCATTACGTTTCGTTTTCGTCTTCTGCGCTTTGACAGTATGTTCGTGCTCAACCCCCCCCCCCCCCCCCAGTCTGAATTGACAACGAAAAGCTTTTGCAATTGTTGGTTGTTTCTGTAAATAAAAAATAAGTTTTATGAAATGCTAAAATTACATTTTAAGATATTATCTTTGTTACCTAGCTATTTAATATAACTGCATGACTGTTAAAATAGCGTTAAATTATAGAAATAGTTAAGCGGAGCTTTGAGTAGTCTAGGCTACCCAGTGGCGGATGCAGCAGTCCGTCTTGCCCCCCCATTGGATTCCGATTTTAGATCACCTTTTTTTTTTTTTTTTTTTGCCATTTTCGATTTTTACGTGCTTTTAGGCAGTTGAAAGTTGCAAATTCGCAAATCTTGTCAAAACCAAAATCCCCCCACCCCTTGATACGCAATACTTCTCTCCCAAGTTCGTTTTCGTTTTATAAATATCTTAATTCTGAAAATCTTGAACAAAAAATCACAGCCACTCCCCCCCGTTCCATGAATTAGTGCTACATCCGCTACTGAGGCTACCGTGGTAACAATTAATAACATCGTTATAATGCCAGATCAATTACAAAAAATGTTCCTTTGAGTAGTTTTAATTTCAACATAATAATTTGTTAATTAATTTTAATTACATGTCGTCTAATAGGTCTGTCGCTTGGTCGGAATGCTAACATTAGTTGAGGCGTTTGAAGTTGTATTTATACTTGCGGTGTGGGAGGCGGGGTTTATGTTCTACCTGAGGAGGAGGCTACAGATAGACAGACAGATAGACGGACAGACAGACAGACAGACACAAATAAACACCGCGAGACAATGAGACATTTCACTCAGTCGGTCGACAACCTTCTGGCACTTGTCCGTCTGTCTGTCGTCAGTCTTGGACCCTGGGGGCACAACCCGCAAATTAGATTTTGGCCTAATACATTATTTAAAATTGCGTTATAATTTTTTTTGTGTTTCGCGTCTTATTTTTTTTGTAGCAAATCAACTTGTCTTGTTAAAATAAATAGGCCCTAGGTTTTTGCTTTTTGTAATTATTTAAGAATTGTGTTTCTTCATGAGTATGTGTCATTATGACGATTTCCCGTAGAAAACAATACTCAATTGATTGATTGATTGATTTATTGATTGATTGGATATTGCCTAACGTCTCATATTTATGCAACTTGGCTAACCGAGACTCAAGTTTATACTTTTCGTAGCCAAGAATCGATCAGGGTTTAAACATCTTCTGCCTGGAGCGGGTTTCAAACCCAGGACCCTCTGCTTTGGAAGCAGGAACACGAACCACTGAATCAACAAGCTGCATCCGTATGACTCTACGAGTGATTGAGGAAACAATTCATTTCAGATACAAGGCAATATTTCGATACTCGGTACTGCTACTTGGTAGGAAAGCAGTGACGTATCCAGGAATTCATAAAGGGGGGGGGGGGGGTTAACTACAAAAATCCTGTTTTTATTCAAAAAGTTTTCTCTTTCAAGGTCATTTTGGTGAAAATCTGTTCGTTTTAAAGCATCACAATAACCAAATTTGTATCTACTAAAATCCTATTTTGGTCAGATGGTAATTTGCCTTTATTTTGCAATAAAACAGTTATTCTATATTCTCCATTGAAACGCAAGTGCACTTTCACACTTTACTTTGGCAAAAGAAGGGGGGAACCCCCCTCCCCCTGGATACGCCACTGTAGGAAGGTAATCCATTCATTGACCGCGCACCACAATAACCAAATTTGTATCTACTAAAATCCTATTTTGGTCAGATGGTAATTTGCCTTTAGTTTTGCGATAAAACAGTTATTCTATATTCTCCATTGAAACGTTTAAGTGCACTTTCACACTTTTCTTTGGGAAAAGAAGGGGGGAACTTCCCTCCCCCCTTGGATACGCCACTGTAGGAAGGTAATCCATTCATTGACCCGCGAGTACCGTGGCACACTCAGCTGGGAATCGAACCCACACCGTCTTCTCACATCCTGGTCCGCGCAGTCTAGTGTGACCCCACTCGGGTGATTATCTCGCCAGGCCGAGACAAAAAGTGGATCTTGTGAAAATTGCACTTTTCGTTTTTGTTCCTCTGGTGGTCATCGATCAAAAGTGTACATGAGATGAGATGGTGTGCCCTTTGACCCTGAGGTAGCCAGCACATGGTGGCCAGTGAGGTCACGAGGTCAGGCACGGGTTCGAATCCCACGTCTTACTTGGGGAAGTTCCTTTTCAAGAACTTATAAAGATTCAGTCACAAAGTTAAGTTCTTTGTAACATGAAATGAAATTACAGTTTCTATTCAATGTTCCCCATAATTTTTTGTTTGCGAAATTTTGCTTCAGTTGAACATGCAGTAAAAAATTATATTTATAATGTGACTGCTGACAGGCTATTAATTGAGGTAGGCCTAACGCCCCAAAAAAATGATTTGCCACTGCTTCAAATAATTTTTATATCTATAGTCATATCAGCTAAATCCTTTAGTAAATGAAGATGCAAGAAACTGTGCGTGGGATTCATTTTCCAGTAATTGGATGAGCGAAGCGAAGACTTCAATTTCACTGACCCCCAAAAATATTTAGCTCGGGTGATTTTTTTTCTTTCTTTCGTTTGTTTGTTTTTCTGTCTGTTTGTTAACTCTCTACCAGGCAAACGGCATATCTGATCTTGATGAAAATTTGACAGGACCTTCGAAATCTCTGAACTTAGAGGTGTATTGTTTTTGGATACAATCGAAGAAATATTTCTCATGAATATCGTACTTTTACAATTTTTTTTCGATTTTTAGTGCGATATTTTCGTGACATTTGGGCCAATCTGACCAAACGGGTGGGGCTTCAACGTTCATATTATACATGGACATTAAGGTTATTGTGATGTAGTACCTTTTGAAAGAAAAAGTTGAAATAGTTAGCCAGAATCCATAGAAATAAAGCTTTTAATATAAGTTTTTTGATTTTTTGTGCGATATTTTCGTGCCATTTGGGCCAATTCTGACCAAACGGGTGGGGCTACAACGTTCATATTATACATGGACATTAATTAAGGTTATGGTGATGTAGTACCTTTTGAAAGAAAAAGTTGAAATAGTTAGCCAGAATCCATAGAAATAAAGCTTTTAATATAAGTTTTTTTACGGTAAAAAATACCAATTGACAGGTCACAAAAGAAACTTGACAAGAATCACCTACAATGCGTAGGCAGCAAAACAAAGCACTTGCAAAAGTAAAGATATCCCATGCAAACTAAAATTTTTAAAAAGCTCATCCATCAACGCGGCGGGACTTTAGCGTTTTCCTAGTTTATTACTGAATCTAATTTTGATCAAGCATAGTGCACAAATAATATGATGAAAATATGCCAAATGACAGCAATGCAACGGACGGCTGTTTAAAGCAATTTGGCGGCCTGTTTAGGCCATACGTGGTGTCCATGTTTTGGCCTCCCTGGCTGGTGGCTCGTACCAGATAGGCATTGAAGCAATATGGCGGCCTGGTGGGGCCAAACATGGCGTCCATATGTTGGCCTCCCTGGCATGTGGCCCACCTCGCACCAGATAGGTATGCGGTGATAATAAAAGTTCCGCTGGCTGAAACAAGAGCAACCGATCAAACCTGCATGGCCGCCCCTCCCATTACATTCTTACCAGAGCTGGACACAGACACTTGTCCGAGCTGCAATTCACAATGCAACGGGACAACGCTCTTGTAATAGGCTAAACGACCGTCTCAACGACGTAATTGAATCGTCTGTAGGTAGAACGAATCTATCACTCCACTAGATAATTAGATGATTACCATCATGGTGTCGGCACGATTTAATAATTTATTCAGAAGGTTTTGGTTTGGCTGGTGGTTGACACGTTCTCATGGTCTCTCCCATAGCTCCCTTTTGCTGTAGTCTCTTTTCTTCTGCCGTAGTCTGCAACAATGTCAACCAGGGATAGGCTGCCAGCCGAGGCATTCGCAGATGTTCCATTCATTGCAGTTAGAGCGTTGTGAACGCAGTGGCGGATACACAGTGGCGGATCCAGGGGGTCGGTAGGGGCGTTCGCCCCCCTTGATTCTTAAAAATAAACATTTTATTCTATAATGAAAATAACAATCTTGCACGGTGATGATAACATACCAAACTGTATGTAAATCGTATAAATCTTACTGAAATATAATATAATTTCTTAAGCCATTTAAACACAAAAATTCAGGGGGGTGGGCGGTCGCCACATCCCCCCTTGAGATTCCGACTTTATTGCGTAGCCAATTGAAACCATTATTGTTATTACTACCACCTACTAGGCTAATTACGATTTTTGAAACTTGTTTTTAGGCCTTGGAAATTTGCAAATTCGTAAAATATGTTGTCGCCCTGGGCGATAAGGGCTCTAACAACTTTCAAAGTCCAACTCGCTACCTTCCCGTGGTTTGGCCTGTGAGTAGGGGAGTAGTGTATTCCCCAAAACTAAGGGCGAGCTCTGGCCGGTTGGGGTGCGTGTTGCAGAGAGAGCTCTCGCGCAATTTTTTATCACACCTTTCTTCATTCACACAGCCTTAGTCATATTTATTTTCTTCTTTCACATTTTTCTTCTCCATACTTGCCGGCCCTCTCTGCAACGAGCACTCCTCCGTTCCCACCCAGTATAACCCATCCTATCCAACATCCTCACTCCTTCCCATTAACCCCCCGCGTCTTCCCTTACGTTCCTCTCTTTGGAAAGAAGAAAACATGGTGGTTATCCACAATTATGGAAAAAGAAAATTTGGAAAATTCCAATACAATTGACATGGGCACTGATATAGCTCTACTGTTGAGTGCCCTAAAACAACATTAACTAACTAACTAATTTTAACGTTCAATGACCCGTACTGGTTTTACAAAACCGAAATCTCTTCCCCCCTTGTACCCCCATACCCTTACGCTACTGCTTCCAGTTCGTTTTCGTTTTATAAATATCTAAAAAAAAAAACTTGAAAACAATCCCCCCCACCCCCCATTATCAGGTCCAGATCCGCCACTGTGTATGAGATCGGAGCTATTCAACCAATGGGTCGCGGTGGTGAATCTACTGGTGGCAAACTGAAACATCAAGGATCTAGGATCGTGAAATATAATTAAGATGCTAATAGGTGCCTGATGATTATGTCTGATGGTATATCATGCGTGAAGGAATTACATTCATTAGGTTAGCAAGATGGTATTACGGAGAATATGCTTAGGTAATTGGGACATCTTTGTAAAGGCTGCGGGAACAATGGACCTATGGTTGTTGCGTGCTGTCTGGGAATACCCTTCATTTAGTCTTTACAGCAGCAAGTTTGCATCCGATATGAAACTGCATACGCTGTCAAGCAATGAAACTGCATATATGAGATGTCAAACAATGTTACGTGACGGCTTATATAGGTTGTCACAAGTTATTTCTTAATTAACCAGATATATCGGCGTTTTTAGACTGTTTCATCAAATCCGCAATCATGTAAATAACTTTTTTCTGGATAATCTTACATCACTTTTTTGGCATAGTCTGATAACATAATGTTGACAATGATTAATATTGTTTTGCTATAAACCATTAAAAAATTTCCAACATGGGCTTAACTAACAGTTTTGTTTTAAACATAACTGTGTTTGTCGAACTAATATATATTAGTTTAAATCTATCCCCTTCACAGTGCACACGTAGGCCTACATAAACTTTTTGATTTTATTATGGCTATTTTTTAAATTGACCCTTATTTTTAATCTTTGACGTACTCACTGCAACACTAATGATAGTGTAGTTCGTTTCGTGGTTGTATGAAAATTATAGGACATTTTTAGAGCACTTTCAAAATGCACAGATGCAAATAAAAACTAAAATATTTTGGTTTGTTCCTGAAATTTCAGGATTCTTTATTTTTCCCTATCAATGAAAATCATCACGTAAATTAAGGTGAAAATGTAAAATAAAATCTAGTTTTCGATATTGACGCTAACTCTATGTTCTAAAAAAAAGCATTTGCAATCCAAAAATTCCGAAAATTCTTTGAAATTCTTAAAAAATAAAATCGCAGAATACCTTTTTAGGATTTTTAATTTCGTAAGAAAATTCATGTCTGAAGGGTAAGATATACCGCTTTAACATGAACTCGCATTACTAGCTATATTTAATGTGTTGCACTTGCACGAGCTACTCGTCCAGTAGGCTCAGTGTCGGCGACTCTGAGCCTACCCAGCACCCACCCACTCGTGACAGCCACTTGACATCCTCCCGGCGGTTGGCCTAACAGGCGACTAAACCGTTTCCCGGTCAAGCTCCGCTCTTTCCGGTCTCCGTACGCCACACTTACGCCCTCCGGTAATGTTTAATTGTATTTGATTCGTACGAGTTGCTGGAAGATGTAATCGCAGCGCCGGTTGGGTTGTGTGAGGGGCGATGCAACTAGTAAAAATGTAATAGTATCTTGCTGCACTCTCTAAGACAGGTGATGTTCCCACATTTATTGAATCACTACGCAAACTACCGTATTTATTTAAACATATTTGGGGGAGGGGGGTTATTCCAAAAGATATTGGTACCGCACTTCCCAACGATATTTTCTTAGAGTTACTTTTATAGTTACCGTTAAAGTAACTTTAAGTTCTTTTTTTGTCAAAATTTTACCAGCATTGTGTAAGACTGGACGAAGTACGAAATCCCAATGAAATTAGCATGGGAATGCTTCAATTCGAGCCGAAAATGTACGTTCTTACTGTTAAAACTACACTGGTCAACATTTTTCTAAAAATGGAGATAATTTTTTTGTGCATGCCCATACTCAAAAATGAAAGGTGATTGTGATACCAATTCTCGTAATTGCTTATTTCTTTAATTTTGGACCGCTTTGCACACTATTTTTAAATAACAACTAACAATTCGTTATTTTGTATGGCCTTTGAGGGCTTGTTCGAAAAAATCTGTGATTTAAGTGAAAAAATGCGCTATGCACGAAAAATAGGTATTTAGTTATCTGTCGGTGGGTGAGAACAGCTCAAGAAAGTGTCAAGGCAACTTCTGTGGACGATGTTCGGTCTGTTGTCCTCCTTTGTAAATCAGTTTTTAACTGAATACGATAGGAGAAGTTAAATTAATAAAAAATAAAGTAAATAAATCCAGTTAATCAAATCAGTTGTGAACGTATCTCTGATGAACAGCGATTCTCTTAATTAGGCTGGCTGCGTTCGTTAGCGGCGGTCAGTTTAACACAGACGTACACACCTGATACACCTGTTGTTTCCTGTGCTGGACACGTGCGACGGCGATGCCATCTTAACTGCACTGAGCACGCAATGTGATTGTCGGAATTATTTAGTTTATTTAGTTGATTTGATCAGGGCCGCCCGGTCGCATGCATTTCATTTATTCATCCACAATCTTACAATCATAATAATATAAAAAACATTATTACAAAAACAAAATTATAGTGGAGCCTATTTAAAGGCATATAGAATGATCAGTCGATTTAACATCAATAAACAAATTAAACAATCTTCAAAACAATACAAAGCAACTAAAACAGTAACAAATAAACAAACTTCTTTTTCGTACAAATAGATAATTATATTACTAAGTGTGGTTATGAATCAATAACTTATCCAGAAAATATTCATTGATACTATGTGCGCTCGGTGGCCGTGCAATGTCTTTGAACTAGTGTCGTTTCAGGGGAGTAAAAAAATCCCGGATTTAGTACAAAAACGGGTTTTATCGAAATAATGAGTTTTTTTAAAAAACAATTTCACGTTTTTCAAAGATCTCTAACATATGTAAAATATCCACTGTACCATATGCCTAACTCGAACCCGAAATGCAAACTCGACTCACAGTGGACGTGTACGCCTTCTTATGCATATAGTGCATAGAACTAACCTGGTACCTATACACCGACCGTCCCTAATAATCAAACAACACCCACTCACTAGTGATTGCTACGAAACCGTCTGGTCGCAACTTTTTTAAACTATCTGTATGTCTTGCGGAGTCAGGGTACAACTTGTGTACAATGTCTTGTTGTTATTAATTCTCTAACAAGACGGATTGTAGTTGACAGTTTTGTATGGGGAAGCACAACAACTCTCACTCTTACCAATACCCAGGCACAAACCCAAACACCGCTTTACTCTGTCCTCAAATAAAAGTGCAGGAAAACGTCGCACCCTTAGTTTTAAGATGGCAAGGAAGACTGTAGGAGACCGTGACTTTGCCATCCAACAACCATGCACATGCAATAACTCAGGTATCGCTTTTCCGAGATCCAATTAAGATTTCGTAACATTGTGCCAAAACTCGACATGATATGGCTCCACATCACGTACTCTAATACCCTCTTTGGTCATTCGCCACGCCTAAGTAACATGTACGATTATTCAATTGTTCACAGCGTTTGAACGGGTAGCTGGTGTCTGAGACTGACGATGGGGGGAGAATAAATTGCCTCGCGAGAGTTTAAAATAAAGGCAACTGAATACAATGCTACTACACACACATAAGAAAGACAAACCAAACAAATAAAAACAGTGGGTTTAAAAATTATAATAAATTGTTTATCGTGAGTCAATGTTCAGTATTGTCTTTGATCTTGAAGTTATATAGTGTAACACACGCAAAAGAAAAATATAAATCCCTAATTAATATTATAAAGTTGCATATTGAATGTGCGCGTGAAGTGGGGTCACAACACTAACATATGTAAAATATCCACTGACCATATCCAACTCGAACCCAAAATGAGCAAAGCTCGATTCACATGGACTTACGCCTTATGCAATATAGTGCAATAAAATGAAACATACCCTACCTACACCGACCGTCCCTAATAAAACAAACACTCACTCACTATGTTATTGTACAAAACCGTCTTGTCGCAATTTTTTAAACTATCTGTATGCTCTCTGCGAGAGTCAGGGTACATATTGTGTACTAATGTATTCGTTGTTATTATTCTCTAAAAAAACGAAATTGTAGTTGACATTTTGTATTGGGAAGCACAACAGAATCTACTCCTACCCAATACCCAGGCACAAACCACCAAAAACACCGATTTGACTCTGTCCTCAAAATAAAAGGCGCAGGGAAAACTGGCATGCCTTAGTTTTTAAGATTGCAAGAAAGACTTTAGACCGGTGACTTGCCATGCCACAACCATGCCACATGCAAATAATCCATTCGCTTTCCGAGAATCCAATTAAGATTTCTTACACTTGTGCCAAAAACCTCGACATGATATCTCCCCATCACGTACTCTAATAAGCCCTCTTACTTTCATTAGCCACGCCTGACGAGTAAATGCATACATATGAAATTAATTAATTATTATCACTCACTTACTTGTGAAAAAACATCATTTGGATTCAGAAGTATGTTCGTAAATCGTATTGTCTTCTTCATGATATTCGGCATGGTGGTGCACTAATTTCCATACAGGTCCTCGAAATCGTCTTGCATATCCATCCGGTAGCCATTATCCAATCAGGTTCATATTATCCAATGACAGACCAACTGCGTGTGACTAGCAATGCACGTTGCTGGGTGTTGTAAACCGGCCCTGGTGGTTATAATTATCTAGGTACAATTTGGTGTGCGCTCTATAATATAAGCAGGTAAAATGATACGTATTTCACGGATGTTAGGCGAGTTAAACTGTTGTTGTGGTGTATAGTGCAGCAGGACGCACTGCAGGTGGCGACGGTGGGATTATTTAGTTTTTCATAGGCTGGTTATTTTGGCACATTTTAGGAAATTATAAAAAAGCACATCAATATTTCAATCAACCAATGCGTAGATAGTCCCCACCCCCCACCCACACACGACCAACATTTTTATCTTCGTGCATGTGTGTGTGGGCGTTGGGGGGGGGGGGGGGGATTACTTCACATTTTGTGTGTACTTGGTATATTTTCTAGGAGCTATCAGATTGCCGATAAACTTTTAACATTTGTCAATCGAGGTCTCTATATAACTATATAAACTATATAAATAGTGGTGTAATAGTGCAAAATGAGACACCAATTTTTTCCCGTGGTGAAAAAAACTGAAATTGAACACTCTTTTAAATCATCCTAAAAAATCCACCTGTAACTTTGGGCGGTAGGGCTGCCCGAAGATGGGAAAAATCGTAATTTTCAATATTAGCAGGGAAAAGAACGGTGCGAAACGTGACTTTCGCAATTTCACCAAATTCACCAATTGGAAAATCTTTGGTTGGTCATTGTTCGCTCGTCGATAGTGTCGGCGCCGACAGGGTTGGCTTGGTCTGCTTTAAATTAACTCTAAATAAGAGTTATAAATGTTGTCTTGGTAGTCCTATCTTCCGAGTTCGCTCCTGTTTTGGGTACTCTGGTAGTTGATGAAAGTGTAGAGGACTAGCCAGGATCTCGGCGACACGTGGAGAATTATCACCGGATGCCTTCCCTCCCATAAAGATCGGACGATTCCGTCAAGTCAAGGTGAATGTATCGTTGTTTGTTTGTTGTGACACCCATCAGAGCACGTCGCCTCCTGATAAAGAACTTGCTTGTACTCTACTCTACTCTACTGTACTGAGCAGAGCACGCCTACTTCCTCCGGAGTGGAAGGACTAGGACGTCCGGACTTCCGTTCTCGCTCGGACACGAATTAACTTGTTAGAGGAAACTAATCTAGATCGAAGGTTTTTTGGGGGGTTCCGAGTTCGACCGTGCATTAAATACAATTCTGAAGTTGGATGTGGGACATGAGTTTTAAGTTTTAACCACATCCCTGATCGCTCTGCTGACTGACACATCAGGTGTTTGAAATTTTCAACAGTTGTCAAGAAAGTGGAAATATAAGGCTCTACAGTAACACTTTTCCAATGCTCATTTTATTTATTTTTTCTAATAAATTGAGTTTCACGGTTTTTTATTTTATTAAAAAGTACAAAATTGATTATTTTCGTGATTTTTTTTGTAGCTGATTGAGACAAAATTTTGAAAATATACTACTGTACGGCTCTCCATGTATGTTTTATTGACAACTTTGCAAAGTTGTATTTGTACTTCTGATGCTTCTTGGCCAAGCGAATAGCTATGTTCCAAGTGCCAAATGTTTCCTATACAGTTTCCGTAGCATTGCGTACGACTGAACGAAGTTAGAATTCTCAATCACAATAGCATGGGTACGAGCCGAAAATGTGTGTTCGTACTTTTCGAAATACGCCATTCTTCAAAAGATCAATATTCGAATACCTACTCAGAAAGGTGCCAATCCAAACTTCCGAAGTTTTACCTCTTTTTGTCACAGAACATTAATTGTTATATATCGACCAAAAATTACAATCATTATGGACTTTAAGGACACGCACGAATACATGTGTGACTTAGGCCTAAATGAAAAATGGCTATGTACGAGAAATAAGTATTTATATAAATAGTTAATTTTTATAGTTATCTGTCTGAGGGTGAAAACAGAACAAGAAAATGTTGATTTCCCTCCATGTATTCCGAAGGAAAGTACTGCACTGCAGACGCTGAGCGTCGGAACCCCCGCCTCTTCTTATCCGCCTGTATCTCACTGCATCTTTTTGGTTACCATGAATATCACTCAAGAAAGATTGTTCCTTGCATGCCACACGAAGGAATCCTGATATAATGATCAGTGCTTATCAGGTGACAATTTAGCCTCTATATCCAGCCTACTGTAGTGTTGGCTGGTGAGTTACTGCGCCCTCGTCTGCGCTACCGCTGTGCTGTGATCAACAGGTAGGCGGTAGACCCGTGTGAATTATTGACCGACCTTTTTAAAAATGTTTTACGTTGTTAGTGCGAACACATTTGCAAGTTTTGCACGTTTATTAAAAATAATGAATAGCCGAAGCTTATCTTTTAAAGAATATTGTTTTTGTTCACGAAACTTGTCACCAACTGGAATGGAGTATATGCAGTTTTAAGCGAATTCCCATTCGCTCGGCCGACTGAACACCACTTATGTTTGAAATTTAGGGCAATGTTGTCACAGAAGTGTAAATATAGGGCTAAACAGTAAATCTTTTCAAAAGATTTACTTTTAGCCCAAATTAAATTAAAAAATTAAATTGATTTTCATGATTTGGGATTTTGTTAAAAAGTCCAAAATTGACCATATTGGAAGATTGCCATAATATGTTGATAAACTACGACCTTAGGGCTGTAGTCCATGTATACTTTATTGACAACTTTGTCGAGTTAGGATTTTTCACACTTGAGCGAATACTGTCAACAGGTGTCATTTTCACTCTCTAAACCACCTCGGTAGCTTAGGAGTTAAGCACCCTACCGGCAATTGGTAGACCCTTGTTCGATACTTGGTTGAGAGGGATTTTTTAAATTTCTGGGCTTGATTTCCATATTAAATTTTATCTTCTTAAATTTTTCGGTCTAACAACCAGTTGTACCATATTTTGATAGAATAATTCCAGCCTCGCCATGTAAACCGTCAGGATATGTCCAGTGTATTCTAACAGCCATGCTCATCTACAATCCCTGCTTTCATTGTAGGGCTCTTATTAGTAGACGTTGCCAATTGAATGCACTCGTTTTGACGGCAAACGAGGCCGTTAGCATGCAATTTATCTTCTAATAATGCCAATCTTGTTGCACTCGAGCAATTTGTCGCGTATTACATTGTTGCAAGTAACTGCAGTAATTCTATTATCAATTGAGTTCTCTGAATGAGTCACATGAGCGAGTCTGATGGTCGTTGCATCATTCACACATCACGTATGCAAGACGCTGCCAGGCTGTGGCCTTCAACTGTGTGTTGTTAGGTTCGTTACCATAGAGCCTGTATGTAAGTAGTAGCTTGCTTCTCTGTAGTCGGTACATTGCTGTGAGTCGAACCATCTCACTCTCAACAGGCGGGTAATTTAACATTTTGTTGGTATCATTGGTCCACTCCACTCGTCAATATGCAAAAATTAAAAACGATTACGAAACAAAACGTATGGTTGTGGTTGGCGGTTGGGCAGTATAAAATATATTCTTCTGAGTAGCCTCGGGGGTGGATACGGGGGAGGGGGGGGGGGGTGATAGGCCAATTATCACTATGACATTTTGATATAATTTCAGATTTTTAATCGTGTTTTTTTAGACCCTTCAGTTGCAAAATTAGAGGCCTTCCCACCTGAGTTTTAATCGAGAATTACGATCACCAATTAACAGCGTATCACTACACAATATCACTCTCAACAATCAATTCCTTCCTCCTCAATTCCTTAGCAGTAGCTTATGACTTATAATAAGTGACCGTCGAAGAAGCCGCCCTAAAATCATCACACCCCTAAAAAAGTTCGCTGCGCCCCCCCCCCCCCCATTGAGTCAATGTTAGATCCGCCCTTGAGTAACCCAATAGAATAAATAATTTTATATTAGGTTCAATTTGTGAATAAGATTAAATAGAGCAGTTGAGTTCTTTATAAAATTGTATTATTTGTTCGGAAATGGAGAGGAAACTTCCTTCTGTTGGGGGTTCGTTTTTTGTACGTCCGATTTTAATACAAACTGAGAAAATTGAACTGATGGTAATCAATAATAAAGTAGATGTAGTAAATTCTGCGACATTTTCGAAAACAAAATGCTTATTTTCTAAAAAATAATTACTACAAATTGAACTTAAATGTTCCCATAAAGCATCATTTTCCATAAGAATTGCAAGAACTCACATTTAGGCAAGTTTTTTGACGTAAATAATAAAATATATGCTAAAGGAATGCTAATAATGCTAAATTCAAAAGAATAAACGGTTAATCTTCCTCTCCCCCTTGCCCTAGTGCCGTACGTGGGTGTCGGTAAGTGCAGTCTACGTCATTACGTCACAGCACATGCTGTTCCGAGTTGGCGCCGGCGCCAGTGCCAAGTCCACGGTCGTAGAGCAATATCAAGGACAATAATATATCTTGCTAATTTATTTGTGGGCTTTTGCCAAAAAAAATATTTCAGACAAGGTTGTTGGTACGTCTGATTGCTGATATTTCTTTGGTGCTAGATTCGCACGGAAGGCGCCGGCTGGGATGTTTCGGAGGCGATTATAAAAGATTATTTCGTATCGCGAGTTTTATTTACACTATGTAGTGTTATTTCTCAATTAAATTAATCTGAAAAGCTGGGTAATTATTTTCGTCCAATACACATGATCAACAATTAGGGGTAAAGAGTAAGATGAGAGCAGAGCAGTTGTAGGCTTGGGTGCGGACGTTCAGCGTTTGAAGAAAAATCAAAATTTTATTTTTCTGTTTTCACCCTCCTAACAGACAACTTAAAACTTATTTCTCGTACATAACCCTTTTTTCCACTGGTCACAGATTTTTTCGTATGGCTCCTTAAAGTTTATAAAAAAACGAATTTTGGGTCGATTCATACTGTTTGGATCTAACACAAGACATCAAATACAAATCGCAATTCTAATTATTTTCTCACAAATCTGTTGGTTCAAGATTTTAAGTTTTCTTATTCGTCTTTCTTGTGCGATATTCATCTAGGCCCTACAGAGCACACTAATTTTTCATATTATGGTTTTAATATTTTCAATACAGTTTTTCACCGAATCCCAAACTTAAAAAAACGAAAAATTCTTTGTCTTCCTTGATTGACTGTCATTTTGAATAGAACTAAATATAATATGTGCCTCCAAATGTCATGTGACTCGATTGGGCCTAGATAATGGAATGTCCTAGAAGGCAAGTGTAAGGACTACATACATACAATTGTCTTTTAGTTCAAAACCATGTCCCTCCCTACGGCCAACACCATTAGAAACTGCCTACTGTTCTCTATAATATAATGAGTTCGCCTGAGGTACTCGCTCAACTGCTGCTACAGTGGCCTACACTATAAACTGTATTGGACTCATTTGGGAAGGTTTATTGGCTATACTTGTTATCAGGAATGTTGATTTCCGTACGTTGGCACTCTTGTGAATACAGGTCCATATCACCTCACTGTCGGAGTGATTCAGCCTTAGTGGATGTGCTGAGACTATTTAACAATACCTGGGCATATTTAATGGCAGCCTTAGGCTCGATTGTAAAAATGTCGTTAAATTTCTGTACAATTATCAGCATTTTGTTATGTGATTTTTGAAACGCACACGCAATTTACATTTATATAGTGCGATGCTATTTTTCGCAATACAATTTTTTATATATTTATAATTCGACCTTTCGTTTAAAATATTGTATTTTTAACATTGCTTTTACATTTACTATTTTTCAAATAGGCTTGTACCACAGAGAGTACACTACGTGGTGTACTCTGTTATCTGTGCTTGTACATAATATACACTTGTTATGCGTACTTTTATCATTTATTTGTTGTTTATTGAATTATCATGGTATACCCACAAAATATAATCACGTAAATAATATAAATAGATGGGGGGGGCGGGGGGCAATTTGTTTTACACTCTCATCAATCGGTGACGATGGCATGCAGATCCAACTTGATTATTGTTATTGTTGATTGCTATTTTTTTTCTCTTTGTGTGCAAAGTTTAAAAATATTATCCATGGTAGAATTGAAATGTTTTGTGGATTCTCATAAATTATGTCAATTTGTAAACTGAGTTTTTAAGAAATTAGTTATGTTAATTTTAATATGTTGGGTATGGAATGTTACTTTATGTATGTAAGTGCAACTGAAAGCAGGTTTAAGCTTACAAACACAATTATCTTTATCTCTACCTCGTACGTAACGGGTATCGAACTCACTTCTCCGACCTTGGGAGACGCTACGTGCCGCAGTGCGTGCTCGCGTCTTATCTTCGTCACGGATGGTCACTCCTTCGTGCATGTGTGTACCGATAACAAGGGATGTTTAGACGTTCGTGCAAACCTGGTTATCACAAGTCTATTGTCTAGCCAGGTCTATACACTCTGCCAGCCTTTGCGGATACAGGGGTCTCTGATGGTCACTCCTTCGTGCATGTGTGTACCGATAACAAGGGATGTTTAGACGTTCGTGCAAACCTGGTTATCACAAGTCTATTGTCTAGCCAGGTCTATACACTCGGCCAGCCTTGGCGGATACAGGGGGGCTTTGAAAGTTGCAAATTGGCTGTAATTTTCAAACAGACTCTGTACTGTTTTTCAAAATCGTAGTAGGTACGCTACTGCTTCCAAATTCGTTTTCGTTCTTATCTGGAAATCTTGAAATACTCCCTGATTTGCTGTCCCTGATTTTTGGCAAACCTCATATTCGTTTCAGTCCAGGGATCGTCTAATAAATCACTTTTTTCTTTTAGTTTTTCTTTTTTAATGATTTTTTCCTTTCTTCCCCCCCCCCCCTTTTATATCCGGTTCATTAATTAATTGCATTTAATATCCTTTTTGAATTTGTTACCAAAATTATTGAGTTATAACTTTTAGTACATTGTTGTTGTGTCTGCATCTATGTAATTAGATTTATTTAGTTGTCCTCCTTTGTAAATCAGTTTTTTAATTGAATAGGATAGACTTTAATTAATTGAAATAAAATAATAAAGATGTGTTGTTTGTTGCAGGTTTACAAGGGGCTGGATGTCGTCACCAACAAGGTAACCCCCGAAGAACGTCTCATGGTCCCCCACCACCTGATCGACTGCGTGGACCCGCTCAAGAGGTTTACAGTGGTCGACTACAGGAACAAGGCGCTCACCATCGTATCCTTTCACTTGCTTTGCTACGGCCACTGTGCTGCGGCTTTGATATACAGAGCCAACGTTTATATTGTGTTATAAACAGAAATTTCTAAAGTGCATCCACCTAGGGTTAGCCAAGTAAGAGGTAATTGAAAATAGCGTTTAGTGTATTGATGCTACAAAATGTAGTATAGCTGCTCCAGCGGAAGTTTGCAGATGATGACGTCACCGGCGGGCTAGTTCTAGCCAATCAGCGGCCCCTAATTTAAAATACTAATTACTCATGCCGCCAGCATCTGCATTCTTCCAAAGGGGCAGCTTTGTCTATAATTTGTCAATACAAATTTTAATTCAGTGGAAGTTGATAACATATTATAAATATATGATAAAACTACATGTACACAATTATTTTTTTGGTGTACAAGTATAATCATAACGTGCATCAATTTTTGCCTCAGATTTCGCCCTCAGAATCATCGTAATCTCTAGATGCATTCACAAATTATGATATGTGCTTTTTTTTAAGACGTCGGATCAATTCAACGGCTCGCGACTCTGCCTCGTTGGATTAGTTTATTATCATGTTTTGTTTAATAGTGTTGTAGGTAAAACTCCGAGACAGTTAAGTCGCGTGACTGTTGCGATTCACCGGCTTCGTCGTTAGTCGCTAATTGTTTGTTCTACAACCTTGCGACGCGCCTTGCTCTCGTGTTGTTAAGTGTACTCCCAGTCCCGAGTTGTCGCACCTAATTAAATGCAACGATTCAATTAGAAACAGCGTGATGCAAGCCGACACTTGTTCTTCTGTCTCTCGGACATGCTAACTCCGTGTAGGGCTGCCAAAAGTCCCGATATCGGCCCGATTTTGGATACTATATCCCGATTTTATTTTGATATCGCAACAAATAATTTTATTATAAAACGAATTTACCTTTTTATAAATAAATGTATTACTTTTTGAACAATAATTATTTTTGTATTTATTATAAATCATATTATAATCATATTTATAAATAGGAAATTTTTTGGTCTTTATTTTAAAATTTTACTTGAAAAATTGACTTACTTTAGGAGGAAGAACTACCCAAAACAAAAATTGTGGTATCCCCCAAAAACCAAAAACGGGCCCCAGTACCAGGACAGTATGTATTTTCCGGCTCAAGCAGTACTGGGCGGGTACCGTGTACTGGTAGGGCCGTAAAAAGTGTCCTACCAACTTCCCTATCAGCGGTCCCGGGTCCGGTGGGCCTTAGGCCCCCGTCTGTAGGGGGGTTCGCGGCCCCGGGCGGAACGCGGGCCCGGGTACGTGTCCGCGGCCCGGCCCGGTACGTCGTCCGGGGCACAGGGCACGCACGTCGTCCGGGGTCCCGGGGCACGCACGTGTCCGCGGTACCGAACCGGTGCGGCGTTGCGGTACCGGGCACGTACTCGTCCCGTACCGAACCAGGGGGCGTTCACGGTACCGGGCACGACGTCGGCCCGGCATGGGGGCCGGGTCCCCTCGTTCGCGGCCCCGGGCCATTAAGTATGGGTGGTCCCCGGGACAGCACGGCCTCGAGGGCCCGGCGCCCAGCCGCCCCAGCTTTAAAAACAAAAAGGGGCACTACCGGGGCCCCTCTGTAGCCCCGCAAAAAACCCAATTTGTAAACAAAAAAAAAAAAATTGCATTTAATTAAAGAGGAAAATTAAATCAATATTTTTGACAGTGTATGGAAGAACAAGTACAGGGTTTAGTAGACAAAACCGTTATACAAATAATTTTATCGCATGACCCGGACTCGAACACGAGATCCCTTCCCCCCCCGCACGCCTTCCCCACTCGGAACTGCACCTAAAAGAGCAGAGCGCGTTACGGCTTATGAGGTCTCCCCTGAGGGGGAAATTCGAAACATAAAACTGCAAAACATAACTGCTTTACGACTCAAATTTTTAATAAGAATTTTTTATTTATTATTTTCTTTTTTACTGAGGGTTTATTTGGGCAAACTTAGCTTAATTATTAAAATTTCAATGATATGCAACAAACATGATAAAAACATTTATGGGGTTTAAAATAATGAAATAATTTGGCATTAAATTTATTAAAATTTGAGGCGGAAAAAAAAGTTTTAAAAAATTGTCTAGCCCTATGTTACAACAAAAAACCAATTTTTTGGGTCTATACTTGGATTTACACAAAATAGAACATTATCTAAAATAATTTTCTGTAGAGTCAGACTTTAAAATTTATGTAAAACAAAAATAAAAAATACGTTTCTGAATGCGTGAGGTTTTGTGAAAAATAATTTTTTAATTACCTATTAAATATGTAATTGTACAAATAATATAAACAAAATTTGTCGGGAAACAAAGGAAATGTCCAAGAGCTTGATTTGTATAAGATCCCTTTGGAATCTGCTTAATACTAAACATTTAAAAATTTTATCAATTGATTATTATTATTTTTTTTGTTTTTAAACTATTAAAAAAATTTGGATAATTTTTAATTTAAAAAAAACTAATAAGTAACATTCTTGGCTGTTTTGATTATTTGACATTTGGAAGTGGCGATTTTCGTAGTGGTAAATGAATTATTATTTTTTTAAAAAACAAAATTTTTTGTAGAAATATTAAAACTGTGTGCTAAAGTTAAAGTACAAAACAATAAATTTCCGGGAAATGCCCTAAAAAAAATTACCTTTAAAACCACCCTTAAAACAAAAAGTTTCATCAATTTTCCGTAAAATAAAATTTTTTGGTCAGTCGTCGTACTAAACAAAATTTTATTGAGTGTAAGAAAACGGGAAATCCGTTTTAGCTTTTGTTATAATTATAATTATTTAATTCTAAAACGTATGTTTTATTTTTTATTTATAGCATTTTTAGATTTAAAAACGTCTAAACTATATGGGTTTACAACATTTAGTACAATAAAAACTTATACTTTATAACAAATAAAAAAATCAGCGATATTTTGGGTTTTTATCCACTTCTAAAGGGAACAATTTAAACATGAAATCCGCCTCCCAGCCCCCGTGCTCCGAGCATCCATCGACATACATCACAACAAACACGCCTCTTGGGTTTATTATGAAATACATAAAACTCCGTCCCCCTAGTCAAAATTATTTAAAAAAAAAATTTTAAATTTTTTAAACACTAACAAAAACTTGAAAATACAGCCAAACCTTACACACCCAAAAGGAAGAGATCTAAAAAAAGGGCCCCAACCATCCCCTTCCCCCAAAACGTAAATGTCCCCTAACAGCATCCTCGAAAAAACTTTTCAAAATGAATTTTTCGTTATTTTAAATTTACGTAATAATTATCAAAGTTTTTTTTTTTGTAATTTAAATTTAAAAGAACTGCAAAATTCATTTTTCCCAAGCTTTTCGAGGATGCTGTTTGGGACACTGTACGTTTATTTTGGGAAAGGGGAGATGAGCTTTGGGGGCCTTTTTTTTGATCTCATTCCTTTTGGTGGTAAAGGTTTTGGTGTATTTCTACAAGTTTTTTTTTATTGGGGGGATCTCTTACTTTTTTTAAGTTCCTTACAAAATTTTTTGCAAAAATAAAATTTTTTTCAAAGTTTATTTAAAAATTCATGGATTAGCATAACAATATAGGATGTAAAAAATTAGACCCCCGGGTTCATGTACATCCTGGTATAGGTGGTTTAAAACCCTGTATAACGACGTAAAGGACTGGACCCCCCAATCTTGATTTGTGGGGGAATGAGTTTTAAAACGCAATTTTAAAAAGAAGTCGTTTTCGTTTTTGAAGGAATTGGTATTCTTGAACGGTTCGTGGAAAAAGCCCTTTGGGTTGTGATTGAAAGCTTGATATTTTAAACCCTATGGTTTAAAGAGTATCACGAAAACAAACCTTAAAAAAATTTTAATATAGCAAAAAGCTCGAAAAAGTTTATATTTTTTCTAGATGGGAGTGCCTTCATAAACGGGGCCAAACGAAAGACGTTGTAGAAATGATTTGATTGTTGCAAATTTTGTAAACAAAAAAATTGAGCAAAATTCAAAAAAAAAATTTTTTGCTGGCATAGGGTTGGCTAGGCTTGTAAACAGTAATGTAAGTATGAAATTTTTCTATCCCATAGCCAAAGGGAAATTTAGACCTACACTTTTTATTATAAAATTTTTTTCTACATCTGGGGCCCAGGGCCCGGGACGGTTTCTGATTTTTTTTATGAGAGTATAATGACACCCTTTTTTCCCTTCCACACAAAAAGAAAATTTTTAAAGTCCGCCTTTTTTTACGTATCGCATTCCCGCCTAACCCCCTTTCTTTTTACCGTCAACAAGTGTCGGGAAATATGGTTATTTTTGATTTTACCAAGTGTTTAAAGGGTTTTTTTTTAAAACCTTTTTTGGGGCCTTCCAAAAATCTTTTTTAACTTTTTTTAAAAAAAGACTATCATTCTATAACCTAAGTCCATGTAAAAATGAACATGTACCCCCCCCCGTCTGGTCAGAACGCGGGCCCACGATTAGTGTTACAGATGTTAGCAGTATAGCTAGCAGTAGCTAGCGTGTAACATCCTTAAAGGATTTTGAGCATGTTTGAAACCATTTTTTCACCAAGAAGAAGTGCTCGTATCCCAATAAAATTTGGGATGTGTTTTCAGGTACCCAAAACCCCTCGTTGTGATAGTTTTTAGTTCACATCACGTTCAGAGGGTGGGAAAACCCTCGAAAAACACCCAACTCTGCTTGGTGTATAAGGGGCTTGATTTTGTAGCGCACCGCGGGTTGGCCGGCGCCTAACGGGCACCAGATAAATTTACCGTAATGAAGTTATAACATTTCTAATAAAAAATTTTATATTCTATTTTTTTTTAAAAATCTTTGCCATGCACATATAAATTAAAAGCCTCCCCCCTAGATTACTCGTGATCCTCGTTCCCTGCCGTCCCCGCCCAAAGGGGGTATACATTATTATAAAAACCTCCTTGTCCCCCGCAAAAAGTTTTGATTTTTGGCATTGTTTGCAATGAGCATTTAGCCTTAAATTACCGAACCCAAAACTCTGTTTTTTTTTTTTGTCAAATATTTTTAAAATTAATAAATAAAAAAATTGGAATTATAGTCCCCTCCAGTTATATAACTATTTAGTGGGGGGCAGAAAATCAAAGCGACCCGGCCAACCCCGTAGGCCCCGACGCAATCGACGAGAGAGCTAACCAACCAAAGATCGATATTTTTTAATAGAAAATAATTAAACGAGGGAGCGAAGCGACAGAAGTGAATCTACATACAACTTAAACGGCGGTCATTCTGTTAATCTGCGTGCGTGTGTGTGTGTGTGTGTGTACGTTAAAATTTAAAAATCAGCAAATCGCTGACAGATTGCACTGAAATTTTAAACAGACATCGGGTACGAGTTTACTGAGAACTGCAAACAAAATCAGCTAGATCCATTGCGATTTAAACCGACAAGAAATAATAAATGAAATAATAATAAGCTGCCAATGTGTAGGAATTATTTAACGACAATGCTGTTGATTTCGAAACAATATTTTATGTTTTTTTATTTATACCTGGCAGTGAAATGCCGTGTCCAAGGTTTATCGAATGTTGCACGTCAATAAGGTACCTCCAAATTCCGCTCGTAGATTGAGTAAACCTTGCAATACTTTCACGTATTTCGTACTGTCTATGTTTTCCATAATATTGTCACAGATGATGGACTACACTGCATTATAGGCATTTAAAAACATATTTAATTATTTTTAAAGAGGCGAGATCTGGCGGTCGTCGTCGGGAACTTTCTCCTTCCCTATGACTACCTCCCCGTGAAAACCCCCCTTCCTCCCCTAACCCGTGGGTGGTTCTGGCCAGAAATGGGCCCCTCCTCCCCATATGCCCCTAGGCCAGAGTGTGCATTATGAGTGACCTAACGGTTGACGCATCCTTAGTCAAAAAAAAAAAAAAAAAACCCGACGACGACGACGACGACAACTCGGACGGTGACACAATATGCAGTTGAATACGACCCCCCCCCCCCCACCCACCCCTGCCCTCGGTCCTTAGCATGCGCCCGGGCCTGATTTCGTCACAGGCCACATGCCCTCCCCGGCCAAGCGTCGGCCTGGCCCCTTGCCTCTGACCACCTACCCCAATACCCACCCCTTGCGTGTGGCTGGTTCTGGCGACCTAACGGTTAGTCATAGATGGAGTGCGAAAAGAGAATGTTACCGGGTACTCAACACATGGCTCACTCACTCGTTTAACAACGACTTTGGCGTTTCCCTAGTTATAGCAATCAGTGGTATGGACAGTGCGAAAAACCCGGATCAACGCCAGAATCAAAAAGGCAATCTCAGTGTTTTATATACAGACTTTCTATGATAATCTTATTATCTCATATAGATCAATATACAAGGTAAGTAGAATAATAATACATATTTCACTGATATATAACAAAACATTAACAATTGCTGGACAGCTAATGTAGATACGGCATTCCGCATTATAGAATTTGAGTTCGTAGCCTAGGCGTACGTTACGGTACGTAAGTGCGTATGACTATGAGGCAATTTAAGAATTGTCACGCATAAGTAGTATCTAGGAGGCAGTGCATTCACCAACGAAAACGTTATCAACATAAAACACTTTTTAAAAGGACCAATCAAGGAATTTATCAACATTGCCTCGAATACAAATATTCGCAGACGAACTCCAATGTTTGAATGTTTTTCATCCATTTGATTGTTTTTAGTACAACGATATTGATATTTTAAGGTAACAGCAAAACGATCTAACCTTATTCATAGGATATTAACGCATTATGTCGCATTAAAATTTGAAGACAACATCGTTGAATAATGAAAAAGTAACTGTCTTGTTAAAAGCATTATATTATTTGCAAAGTTTGACGCATACGTTCTTTCTTTTACATTTCGGATAGGGATAGGCCTACGTATCAAGTTTTGCTCATGTTTCATTAATTAAAAGCAATAAAATACGCAAAGAACGTGTATAAGAATAATAACTGGAGAATGATGTGTACTTGATTAAATCTATTTATTCGTGCAAAGTCTACAAATAAATGTGCGAACATTTGCGTTTATACTTAAAATAAAACATCTGACATCTGCTCGTTACTGGACAGAGAGGTTGAATATTAATGGCTCTACCATCAACAGCAATACCTCGCCTTTTCGCGCCCGGCAGTACACATTGATATATGCCCGTTACTCGGCTGTGCCGTTGACAGCAGTGCCTCGCCAGTACACGCCCTGCAGGACACATCAGTACATGCCCGTTACTCGGCTGTGCCGTTGACAGCAGTGCCTCGCCAGTACACGCCCTGCAGGACACATCAGTTTCATGCCCGTTACTCGGCTGTGCCGTTGACAGCAGTGCCTCGCCAGTACACGCCCTGCAGGACACATCAGTACATGCCCGTTACTCGGCTGTGCCGTTGACAGCAGTGCCTCGCCAGTACGCGCCCGGCAGGACACATCAGTACATGCCCGGTACCCGTCTGTACGGTTGACAGCAGTGCCTCGCCAGTACGCGCCCTGCAGGATACGTTGATACATGCCCGGTACCCGTCTGTACGGTTGGCAGCAGTACCTCGCCAGTACGCGCCCAGCAGGACAAAATGTTACATGCCCGTTACCCGGCACTCCGCCAGCACGAACAGTGCGTGCCCAGACCGTGCCCTGCACCACTGTGTTTGCTGGGTATATACTGTATATGTTTGGACTAGAACAATAGAAGAAGCAAAAAAAATCAAGCGATAATTTCGAGCACTCAAGTTATATCCTAAGTAGGGAAAATCAAAACTTACAATTAAGCAGAATAATGTTGCAATTAGCATTCGTCTAATAGGAAATTTTTCGATCTTTAACAAAAACACCATCTAAAAAATGGGGCGGTAAGGCACTAGGGCCCCTATAAAGTAGGAAAAGGGAGCTTATCTGACTTTGGATAGCCATGGGCCAAAAAGGCATAAATCAAAACCAAAGTTCAGGTCCTCAGTTTTTTTATGCGACGAGTGAATTTTTTAGCGCCCCCCCCCCCCCGAAATTTTAAGAAGTCGGCGCCTATGGCCAGCGTTCCCTGGGCCACCTGCGCTGTGCACTGCGTATAGTGCGGCACCGCGTCAACCCTTATCGCGACAGTCACGACTCCCCTGCTGGATTCACGGGAATGAAAAGGAATCCAAACTTAATTTGTTTAGAAAGAGAATCGTACTATCTTGATCGGTGGGAGCTTGATGCTATCGCGATATGACCCTAGAGAGAGGGAGGCCAACGCCGCATTTTAAATTGGACTGGAGGAAATGTTGTTTATTGCGAGATAATCTGTGAATATGTCTAGGCCTGCCATGAAATTTCGTTTTCTGGTATGTTATGCCATCAAATTCCAACTCGCAACCTTCTCGTGGTTTGGCCCGTGACCCACTCGAACACCAAAGTTAAGCAGCCTTCAGGCGTGGTCAGGGGTAGAGTGGGTGACCGCTCTGCCCTGAAACTCACGTATACCGCTGGTTAGAGCAGATGGAGGGTTCGAGAGCTAGTGTAACGGCTTCGTTCTCCTCGACGTCTGTTCGGCAGTCCGGGTTAGTGGAGGAACCTATATGACTGTCAAGGTTACACCGTCCTTTCGGATGGGACGTTAAGCCGTTGGTTTCCTTGGTACTTTTCGAAGGAGTAGGCTACGTGCTGGTACCGGGTTTCCCAATCTCCCTTCTGTTCACTTCATATCGTCGGGGAACTTTCTCCCTTCCTTTGACTACCTCCCCGACGGCGACGACAATGACAACACGGACGGATGATGACACAAGACGGAGACGACCACGACGTGGGGGAACCCCTGCCCTCCCCATACGCTTGTGGCTGGTTCTGACCAGCACAGGCCTGTCCACCCCTTGTCCCCCCGCGTCATCCCTTTCGTCCCTCCCTTCGTCTCGATTAGCCAAGTTCCATAAAAGTGAGACGTTAAGCAATATCCAATCCAATCCATCCAAATACTCCTCATCTATCACCACTCATCGTCTCGAATAGCCAAAGTGCATTAATATGAGACGTTAAGCAATATCCAATTAACCAATTATAATTTTAAATTTGTGTCTACTACGAGTTCAGTCCTCATACAAGAATTGTTCGATGAAACACCTCTAATTTATTTTACATAATCAATAAAAATATAGTACACTGCATGATTGTTAATAGCAACTGTTTAGTATCCGTGAGAACTTGCGGAACTGGAGAGTCAGGGAGTAAGTTTAATTTCCACTTGTTTTGGATGTCTGAGTCCCGAGCCATGCCAATAATACTTAAGAGGGAATGGGACACATTTGGCTGTTAGCAAATAGCTATTCGCTCGGCCAAGATGCATCCGACGTATATGAAACTTTGCAAAGTTGTCAATAAAGCATACATAGACAGCCCTTTGGTCATAGATTTTCCAAATTTTGACTTAATCAGTCAGAAAAAAATCACGAATATGGTCAATTTTACAGTTTTTAACAAAATCAAAATTCGTGAAAATAATTTAATTTTTATAAATTATTTTAAAACAAAATATACAAATGTGTTACTGCAGAGCCCTATAATTCCACATTTGTGACATATTTTCAAAATTTCATATATCTGTGGTGTCAGTTGGCCGAGCGAACAGCAATTTGCCTAAAACGCATGTTCTATACCCTCTTAACTTGAATGACTTCCAGGTCCTGCATGTTATTAACCCTTACACCTGTGCGTAGTCCGTGAGAACTAGGCCTCTTAGTCCTAGGGGATGCCGTGATCTTGTGTGTCATGTTTGGTTCTGATTGGTATCTCCTCATTACGGATATAAATGACTTCTTGGCCTCACCGGAGAAGCCTACAGGTGGTTGCACTTGTCCCGATGATAACACTACGGATGTGTTTCCTGTAATAACGTCGTGTTGTTGTTATCCGACCACCTGGCGACGTAGGACTCGGACACTAGGGTTCCCCGGGGGTCTAAGTTCAGGCGGTTGCTCGACCTAGGGTAAACTTTTTTTGTAATGTTAAATGTCCATCCAAAACTTCGTTTGATTGGCAAATCCAGTTAATTTCATATGTACCGTCCGGATCACTTTTCGATCTCCAATTTTCACCCCAAAATTCTTATTTTTGGAATGTGTTCATAAAAGATGAGCGCGATGATGATTTTTTCCCCCCTTTCTTTTCTTTTTTCCCCACCCCTTTTTTATATTTGATTCATTAATTAATTGCATTTAAAAATCAGTTTTTTAACTGAACAGGATAGACGTTAAATAAATAAATAAAATAAATGTTATAAATAATTGTTTCCTATACAAGCTTGGGAAATTACTACAAATTACCCATTTCGTGGCAAATTTACTGTCCCGTTACTGAAAAATGTTAGCACTATTTGGTAAATGTGCTCTGATCGCGCAATACACGCATTCTTAACATGTTGGTGCAAACCACAACCCGATAGTACAAACGATAGAGCTTCCAAGTGATCCAGACTAAACCTCTGCTTGCATCAAGCCTGGTTTGCTCGAGCTCATCCGACCGTCTTCACGTCGCGGTCGTCCCACTGACTTTACTCCAACGCCGGGGCGTTCAGGGGCACGGCTTCGTCAACATTGGGATACTAGTTCGCAATCCTGACAGGCACAATGTTTTCTTATTATCTCGATAAATTTCGAGCCCCGTTTTTTTTTTTTCAACCTTGAATGTGATGTTTTTAATGAAACGCGTTGATTTCAAAATAGCCTACCATTTTGAATGATGTTACCGTGTTCTGTTTGTCAAATTGTATGTCCCACCGGTCAAATTTAAAATCGGTCAAGTGTCAATTGACCGAACAATTGACTAAAAGTCGGTCAAATATAAAAGATATAAATTTTGCTCGTGTAGGTCTTTTGTGGGGGGATACTTACTTATTTACTTACTTACTTACCTACTTACTTACTTACTTACTTACTTACTTACTTACTTACTTACCTACTTACTCACTTACTCACTTACTCACTTACTCACTTACTCACTTACTCACTTACTCACTTACTCAGTTACTCATACCTACTCACTACTCATTATCGCTTACCTACTTGCTTGCTTGCTTGCTCTTGCTTGCTGCTTGCTTGCTTGCTTGCTTGCTTGCTTGCTGCTTGCTTGCTTGCTTGTGCTTGCTTACTTACTTACTTACTTACTTACTTACTTTCTTACTTACTTACTTACTTACCTTACTTGCTTACTTACTTACTTACTTGCTTGCTTCTTACTTGCTTACTTGCTTACTTACTTACTTCTTGCTTGCTTGCTTGCTTGCTTGCTTGCTTGCTTACATAGTTAGGCTTATCAATATCAATGGTGATGATGAAAATGAGTGAATGAGTGAAAATGAGTAAATTTACTTAACACTTTGTGTGATCACTGTGAATTGCCCAATTTCAAATTTGTAAGGGGATGTAATAAAAGTTGACTTTCCTCTGAAGAATGAGTGATGTTGAATACAATATTTTTTAAATAAACAAAATATTACTTTGACCAATTATTTGACCGGTTAAATATTACTTAGTCACTCGACTGACTCATGCCCTCCCTAACTCTAATTCAGATGTTTTCTTGCCCACTTTGTGAATCTGTGCCCGATCTCAGCCGCAGGTCGTAAACAAAATATGATAATTACTTTATCTCAAAGAATGTTCGCAATCTTCACGATTTTATTTCCCGTTTAATCGAACCTTCGGCAAGACGTATCGCCGTTTCACCGCGAATATCCCGACTTGGTTATTAAGGGCCATAAAAACTCGCCATCGTGAATATTTTACGCGATATTATTCGGTACGCATTTTATTCGCGAGTTGTTCTTGTTTTTTTTTATGGCTGCGATCACTAATAGCGTGGTTATGAATGAAGGAACAAAACAACTGATCTAGGCAATCTAAATATGTTAGCAAAACTCGAGGTGTTGTACGTGTTGTGTGGTGCATTGAAGAGTACTGTATGGGTAGAAACTATTTTATTAATTTATTTCAGTCACAGCTTTCAAGACATTTACACAATATTCCCTAAAAATGTACGAAACTCAATTCATTTTACATTATATCAAAATTGTTTAATAAACTCTTACAAGAACACTGAAAGAAATTAAAATCTTGAATTCCTTCAAGCAGAAAATTGAAGAGTTGTATAAGAAAAAGCTTATTACTCGATCGATGAAATTTTACAGTATAATTATTTGTGTCTTACAAAAATAATGTTAATATTGAATTTAAAATCAACTTTTGAGATATATTGTTATTAATTGCAAATTTGTATAAGTTAGTTTAAAGTTTATACAAATCTAATAGGGCGCCTAATGTATTTAAACAACTACATTGTATAGTAATTTATGTGTAATTTATTTTCAGTTTTAATCATATCATATTATTACCTTTATAATTATTGTAAAAGGTTGGTTGTGTGTTATTGTTATATTTTAATGGAAATGAAACATATATCCTAATTTGACCTGGAAGTTGTTCCGCGTATATCACTGAATCTAAATACAGGCATCGATCTGTATTTCTGAACAAGTTTAGTTAGTATCCAAACTAGAAATACGTTTTCTGACAAAGTGGCTTCAAAGCTTTTATTTTGTGAATACAATTTAAATGCAAATGATCTCCGATCTACTGTTTACACAGGAGTGCTGTCATATTTTCTTTCTATAGCTTAGATTAACTTGTAACTCTTCATCTAACTAAAGACGTGAATGTTTTTGTTAATAGTATTATACTGAAAATGTAAATACATGACAGGTTCATAAAACCAAGTGGTGTTGTTACAGCGTGCATGGATTCAGAACCACGTAAGGATCTACTTTACTGTCGTCCGTTCCTCTTGTTAGACTGAATTTATAGCGTGTGTTATTTGCGTTTAATTAAATTCGTGGGTACATAATTAATAACATCTAGTTAATTAGTTTTTATACAATACCGGTAATTTAATTTTACGCGTTCAAATCATTATATACGGTCTTCTTGACATGCAATACGTTCATGGTTGTGCGAGCATGGTACTACACAATGTTTTACATAATATGTAAATAAAAAACTTAGTTTATGTCTGGTAATAAACTTACAATGTTAGAAACCAAAATGCAAAATGTTGTATTATTAAAATTTTATAAAACCCGTTTAAATAACGATTTAAATAGTTGTTGTTGGCCGGACGTGGGTTCGTTCGACATGACAGCCGTCAACTCCACAATGCGCGAAGTTATCGAAAAAGCTTGCGCCTAGAAACTTGTTTATGTAAATATTGGCGGGATAAGGTTGTAAACGAGGATGTGTTTACAATGATTAGTAGACATTGTGTGCGCGTATGAGGTGTCGACTGTCGAGTGAGAAACTGGTTTCGGGGGCTGAGTTCCAAAATTTTATGCTTGGAATAGTTGTTGGGTCTACATAGAAAATTATTATTATAAATAATGTAATCAAACTAATAATTCTGTGGATGGCGGGAAAAGGGTCACAAGTCGAATTTTAACCTGTTGTTTCTCAATTTTTCTATACTTCTGTGTTAGAGAATAGGGGCACAAGTCATACAATCTTAATTTTCCTTATACTATGTTATAACGCAAATACACACATGGAAAAATGGACACAACTCAACTACTGAAAATTCGCCATTATTGACTTATGCCTTTTTCCCAACCCACCACAGAATTAATTGTATTTTTATATTTTGTAATTTGTTTTTTATTTCTGGGAAAATTTCCTTATAACCTACGGGAGTGTGTTTCCATATTATTTTAAGTGAGAGATATGGGAAGCTTGCTGAATTATTTTCAGCGTTTTTAGGTTTTGGTTTTCGTTCCATCGACCAGCTTTTCTAAGTTTTGGCGTTCATTTTGACAAAGGTCCTCTAATATGCTACGGTCACCTTGCGTAGTTTCGTCAAATTTGAGTTTCCGAAACTCCGTACGTAACGTGACCTGGGTTTTGCGTCAAGTCGCTATTCCCAGAGAAATCCCTGTTCCGTGGGCTAAACCTGTATTGGAACATCACGAAATAATATCCTTTGTTTATCCAATAATACGTAATAAATCTAGAAGAAATGTAGCGGTTAGTAGGTATTCGGAAGGAATGTTTTCATTAAGTATATTGAAACATACCGAATGTTTTCAAACATTTTGTTCAGGTTGAGATAGAGTAAAAAAAAAACGACTACATACGGATTTTTATTTCTTGATTTTGGAAATCCTGTAACAAACAAGTGTTATCCTTAACTTTGCAACCAGCTCGAGCGCCTCATGTCAGAAGGTAAGATGCCGGTCGTGGTCGGTGGCACCAACTACTACATCGAGTCTCTGCTGTGGAAGGTGCTGGTGGAGGAGCAGAGTGCAGAGCTCGACCTGCTCCTGTGTGAGCGCGATCTCTTGGCTCGGAGTGAGGACGACGAGGGAGGAGGCGAGGTGCGGGGCGGGCGCGAGAGAGTCGTGATGGTGCGGGGCGGCGAGGTTGGAGTGTCGGACGAGTGCGCGAGTGACAAAGTGTCGGTGCGGGGCGGCGAGGTTGGAGTGTCGGAAGAGTGCGCGAGTGACATAAAGTCGGTGCGGGGCGGCAAGGGTGTAAGTGCGCGGTCGTGTGAGGAGGGCGAGAGTCCGCGGAAGAAGATGAGACCGATAGACGACGACGGCGACGATCTGGAGGCGGAGGAGAGCGAGGCGCTTCACAGGCGACTCCAGGCCGTGGACCCGGACATGGCCGACAGGCTACACCCCAACGACAAGCGGAAGATTATTAGGTGAGTCTCTTCCTATTGATAATATGTGGTTGCCCCTAACCCACGGAGTTTCCTGGCTGCTGCTCTGCTTGTTATTTCCCATATTTTAAGCACACTTGTTGCCTGGGAACGACTGATGGTGACTATGAATTCGGACATCAGAAATATGTCCTTGCTTTATCTTACTTTGCGAACTACATCATCATTATGCTCCTAAGTAAGGTCTACTACAGGAGTTGAGAGAACGCGAGTGGACGTAGTTACATTTACCGACCGTGCGGAAGGTCCCGGGTTCGAATCCCGTCGAGACCGGCAATCCTGACTGAAGGTTTTTTCCAAGTTTTTCCTCAGTCGTTAATGCGAATGCAAGGGATTGAGTCCTCTTAAATAGCCCTCGGACATCCATTCACAATTGTCCTATCCGCAATATTAGTCACTAGAGTCCCCGGTTAAATCTAATGTGTCCCTATACCCTACAGCGGGCATCCTACAAAACATTATTTATTTATTTGCTATTTACATTACGTTTTGTAATGGGAGATTGTTTTGTTTCGAATATTATTTTATTTTAAATATACTTTTTGCCAAGGATGACTGCGTCCCGCCTCTTGGCCAGGAAAGTTATCGATAGTCGTCACTGTTTCGATCTTTGAACCCTTTATGAAAGGGGTTGTGGGGGGGGGGGGCGTTAAAGGTGTACTAAAAGGCTGACACCACAGTATATGATATGAGTTGCCGATCTAGCAGACCTTGACATGTTGTGCCTATCATATCAACAGGAATCATAGGCTGTTTCTCGGAAGTCTTTCCTAGAAGCTGAATCAGTATAATACCACAGATTATTACAGCTACAGGATATTGACGGATGTGTTATCTCGACTATTTTTACCAATGCTTCATCTTTGCGGCGGCCCTGAGATAAGAGTCGGTGTCGGGAAGATGCGACGCTACGTTTATCTAATGTTGCGGTAGTTGCATATCCACAGAAGACAACATGTTTTACACTATAAAGTAAAAGTAGAACGAACAAAATATGTACATTTTTAGTAAAAACAACAAATAATACATTTCGGTATTGTAGGTTACATGTTTGTGCGCAATGAGACCCCGAAATTGTATAACCTGCGTTTACAAGAATGATTATATCACAAATGCGGTATTAAGACCTCGTACCAGTTTTGACAGTCATCCCCGTAAATGTTTCTACACTACACACACCCTATACTCACATTACCACCACTAATCTACTATCCAACTATTACTTTAGTCTTACTATTAATACTTATTACTTAGTATACAACTAGAAACTTATTGTACTTACTTACTACTCTTGCAAAATCTTACTATAACACTCGAAACGATTCTTACTTCTTTTACTTTTTACTATAAACTTATCATATAGGCCGTTAAAAAATGTAACTACAATTTCAAGAGTAGGCCTAAGTAATTATTGTGTTGTGTATGTACAGTTGGTTTGGTTATGTTTGACTGTAGGCCCTATACCCTATTGATTAGATAGACCTACTACTGCTATGTGGCTGGAGATGTGGCCGGGTAATTTCTACGGTATATCAATTCTATAAATTTGAAGAAAATAAAACTAAACCTTGCTGACCCCTCCCTCCTCCCCTCCCTCCAACCTAGACAAATTAATTTAATGCATGTTTCATAGTCTGAAATTAGTATTGTTCAGTCATAACATTTAATCATTACACAATTTTCTCGTTTTCTCATGTGCGTATCAAGTAGCAACTCACTAATACGCAGATATGGTCAAAATAAGTGATAGGCCTACTCACAACTCTAGACTCTGAAGGTTGTCTCTAGCAGGCGACGCTTACGAAACATTCATTCACAAGCGTGTGTTCAGTCCAATGTGTTTCGCACATTTATGTTATCAACAAGGTTACGACGCCTAGGCCTGAGCCTGAATTAGCCTCTTATTATGTAACGTTTCTAAATCTGGTCAATATTTGTTCAGACTTTGGACCTGTTGCAGACACGCGTGCTAGACACCCAAACACACGGTGGTCTCATGTTAAATGAAAGGGGTCACTCATCCGTTGCAGGGGGGGGGGGGGGAGTGCAGACTGATTAAACTTTATCTTTTTGTAAAAAAATATTGCACTAAGTACAGAATTGATTACACTTCGTAATTACCAGGTATTGCTAATGCTTGTTGTAAAGTTGTTTATATTTCTTGTAGTTATATATTTTTTATATTTTGTTGTTATTCGGTTGGCAGTCATCAAGTGTGTGTGTGCTCTTTTATTCCATGGCTAGTAGTTAATTTCAGGGCAGACGCGGGCGGACTCGTCCGTCCACTCTTTTTTCGTGGGCGGACGTGTCCGCCCACTTCTTTTTTGGGAAAAAGTTTTCTGGTTTTTTCACTACACAACTATAGTATTTCGGTATTGCATTCAGTCCCGAATTTTTTCTGAAAACCTCAGAAATCACCCTAAAAACCCTGATTCAAAATTTTCGCCTTCGGCGCTGTGGAACCCTGCTGTTTTTCTCTGAAATCGCTTGTCCAGCAAACTTCACTTTGAAATGTGGTACCCTACCCAGTACCCACGACCTCGCGCCCCCCCCCCTTCCCCCCGCCCCCCTCCCCGAGGAAGATCGTCAAGCGTCCACCCACTTGGTATTTTAGAAATTAACCACTATACCATGCTCGTGAGTCGTGACACAATTAATTATTGAACATGTTGCGAAAAATAAATAAAATAATTTTGACCTTAAGCTAACAGTTTACCGATTTTGGTATTTTCAGGGGATTATTTCCTAAACTAGTAATTTCTCTAACCGGGCGTAAGTAAGAATCTAGCCTGGGATTTGTAGTAGTAGGCCTTCTTTCGACGATCTGATTATTATTGTACCTGGTAACTTAGCACACATGTTATGGAATCGCAAATCAAATATTATTTTGATACAAAAATGTTGGTCTCAAAATGTTTAAATAATTTCGGTAATTTCATGATCAACAATAACTGAAATGGTGCCTAGAGCTAGCTTGACATGTGCAAGTTGCAAGGCTTATCAATGAGATGCCAAATACCGGTACGATGTGAACACTTTCGCTCTTTCTTTTCCCTCTGAATTTGCGACTTTACTTCTAAAAGCGTGGTAAGATAATATGTGCGCTTGTAAAACGAAATTACAATTCCCGGATGTGTAATTTATTTTTAGATCTGTTCCCTAGGATTTTTCCTTGATCTCTAGACTTGGCCTCTAGTGGCGCCGATAAAAAAGTGATTTTTTTCGCGCCACGGGTTCGCGAAAGATAGCGCTTATCTCTTACTTTGTCGAGGTTAGAGGTGGCTGGATGTAGGACGGTAATCCGCTACGAGTGGCTGCAATGCGTTGATATGCAGTGAACCCAGACAGCGATCTAATACTATGTGTCTCAATGGTAATAACATGACAGCGTGTGTGTGTCTAGAGATCTACAACACCACATAAGCCTGGAGGAAAGTTGAAGGTGCGGGGCGGCGAGGTTAGAGGTGGCTGGATGTAGGACGGTAATCCGCTACGAGTGGCTGCAATGCGTTGATATGCAGTGAACCCAGACAGCGATCTAATACTATGTGTCTCAATGGTAATAACATGACAGCGTGCGTGTGTGTAGAGATCTATAAACACCACATAAGCCTGGAGGAAAGTTGAAGGTGCGGGGCGGCGAGGTTAGAGGTGGCTGGATGTAGGACGGTAATCCGCTACGAGTGGCTGCAATGCGTTGATATGCAGTGAACCCAGACAGCGATCAGATACTTTGTGTCTCAATGATAATAACATGACAGCGTGTGTGTGTCTAGAGATCTACAACACCACATAAGCCTGGAGGAAAGTTGAAGGTGCGGGGCGGCGAGGTTAGAGGTGGTTGGATGTAGGACGGCAATCCGCTACGAGTGGCTGCAATGCGTTGATATGCAGTGAACCCAGGCAGCGATCAGATACTATGTGTCTCAATGATAATAACATGACAGCGTGCGTGTGTGTCTAGAGATCTATAAACACCACATAAGCCTGGAGGAAAGTTGAAGGTGCGGGGCGGCGAGGTTAGAGGTGGCTGGATGTAGGACGGTAATCCGCTACGAGTGGCTGCAATGCGTTGATATGCAGTGAACCCAGGCAGCGATCAGATACTATGTGTCTCAATGATAATAACATGACAGCGTGCGTGTGTGTAGAGATCTATAAACACCACATAAGCCTGGAGGAAAGTTGAAGGTGCGGGGCGGCGAGGTTATAAAAGGAATTGAACGTTTAGACTGTCGTAGCCATTGTGGCGCTTTTGTTATACATGTCCATAATATTTTCTATGAAAAATACACGATTATAAAAACATACCCCTTGGCTATTTACGCCTATACTCTCGTATGCAGGGTGTAAGATTTTTTTAAATGAAATAACACTAGGCCGCTTCGCGAACGCTTTTTCTAGTCGCGTTGATGGATGAGCTTTTTTTGAATATTTCTGTCCAATGATTATGTTTTTATGTGGAATCTCCTTACTTTTTCTATAGTTACTTGATATTATTTGTTCATTATACACCTGTAAAAGGCTTATATTAAAACCTTTATTTTTATGAATTTTGACCAACTTTTTCAACTTTTTCTTTCACAATCTTTATGTCAATGTTCAATATGAACGTTGTAGCCCCACCCGTTTGGTCCAAATCGGCCCAAATATCACGAAAATATCGTATTAAAAACCGGAGAAAAAATCGTAAAAATACGATTTCTATAAGAAACATTTTTTCAAATGTCTCTAAAATCATAACATATTATATGATTTCAGTGATTTTAAACGTTCCTATAAAGTTTCATCAATATCGGAGTAGCCGTTGGCCAAATATCACGAAAATATCGCACTAAAAATCGAAAAAAATCGTAATTATGAAAAATATTTCTTCGATTGTACCCTAACACAATACAGCTCTAAGTTCAGAGATTTCGAAGGTCCCCTCCAATTTTCATCAAGATCGCATAATATGCCGTTTGCCCGGTAGAGAGCGAAACAGACAAAAAACTAACAAAAACAAAACACCCGAGCTATTTTTCTTGGGGTAACGTAAGTATAATACAAACAAAAAAACACAAAGTCAAATAATTTGAAGTCTTCGCTTGGCTCATCCAAAAATGATGATTGATTTTATTTAAATTGGATTTATTTTATTTAAATCAGATTTTTTCGATTTAAATCAACAATATCAGCGTTTCAAAACTTTTCAAGTTGGTAGGTTGGGTTGATCAAATACTTTCACAAGTTTTTTGCGATGAAATGAAGAAAAAGTGCACTTGATTTAAATCAATGACTTTTATTAAATAAATCTTTTGATTTAAATCCAATCATTATCACCAAGCTACATTCACTTGGAAATATAGGGGCTAGTCATTTGACTAATTTTAAACGTACGTTTTCCACAGACTATTATTAACATTTCATGAGCTTGTACAGAAACGTTTGGTTATAGCAAGTATGCTAAGTTTCAGATAGGTGAACTTTAATAATTATATGTCTTGAATGTGTTTTACTATTTACGTGGACATAACTATACGTTGCAATGGATTTTATTTGCTTTCCACTTAGTAAAACGTGTAGTTACTTGTAACTCACATATTTTATAATGTTTGAGATGTTGGCTTAGTATCAAACATACCATTTTACTTGTCTCATTTGTGGCTAAACTGGTGAGACTGAGCTGTGATAAAGGCCGCAAAGCGTGATAAGGATCTAGCATACGACTGGAACCGCTGCGTAAGATACGTGTAGCAAACCTCTGGGCATTTCTTCAGTTTAGTACTAGCACACACATTCGAATCAATTTCAATATATAATTTTAAATTTACTATTTTTTTTTAGTATGTGTAGCCAAGGGGTACAGACGAGATTCTAAGAAATTTTAGCAATTTCCCCGACTAAGTTTGTTACAATCGAGGGTGCCAGTCTAAACAGAATACTTCAACAACATTTAACAACAGTTACTGTTTTCGGCAGGTTCTGGTATATTTTTGACCAAACATTGTTAGAATATTGACCGACCATTGGTTCATGATTCATGTTATGTCGAATAGTAAATCTTTAGGTACCTACCAGTGGCGTAACTACAGGCACCCCTCAAGATTTTTTACGCCCCCTCTCCCCTTTCTCCAACTGACTTTTTTTGTCATATATTTTATTTACCCTCAAAGTCAATGCAGTGCAGCAAGTCCGAAAATATTCTTAACATTGATTTCCAACAATCGACTCTATAGGCCTACTAATTTTCACAATCAATAAACATGTTTGGTTTATAGTATGTCGTAAAAGTATTTTAATTCATATTTATGGTAAAATATATGAATTATTTTGGCCCATTATAATTATTGTTATCAATTTTGCTGGTTATTTTGGGCCTCACTAGAGGCCTGGGCCCCCCTGCAACCGCGGTCCCTTAGTTACACCACTGGTACCTACTAAGTACAGTGCGTTCCTCGTGTACTAAAGGTTCATTGCTGAAAGTCAAAATAGCTATTTCCTAATATCTAAAGAATTATCGTTTACATCGAATCCGTCGTGTACCAAGCGATGGGTGACTGGTATTGAAGCTGAAGCCGGGATCAAATTCCAACTCGTAACCTTCTCGTGGTTTGGCCCGTGAGTAGGGGAGTTTCACTCCCTAAAACTATTGGCGAGCTTTGGGTCGTCGTCGGGGAACTTTCCCGTTCCCTTTGACTACCTCCCCGACGGCGACGACAATGACAACACGGACGGATGATGACACAGACGGAGACAACCACGACGGGGGGGAACCCCTGCCCTCCCCATACGCTTGTGGCTGATTCTACCAGCACAGGCCTGTCCACCAATTGTCCCCCCGTGTCACCCCTTACGTCCCTCCCTTCGTCTCGATTAGCCAAGTTGCATAAATATGAGACGTTAAGCAATATCCAATCCAAAACCGTACCCGCGCATACCGGCCTCCCCGGGTACCCGCGCATACCAGCCTCCCCGGGTACCCGCCCTCCTACCCGTACCCGCGCATACCAGCCTCCCCGGGTACCCGCCCTCCTACCCGTACCCGACCCATGCAGATATGTGAGTGCTCTTTGTTGCCCGCCTTATCTCAGCAAGTAAATTAATATCCACCATAAAATAAACCACTGTTAATAGGCTAACATTACACCGCGCTCGTAACCTCCAGTCGGTACACATGCAACGCAAAGAGGTAAACAAATAAAACACCACAACACAATGTCCCGCGTTCCATGCGGCCCGACCTCGAGTATACTTGTTGACGTATCAAGATAGATCACTATGCGGGACTCGAACCCACGCTCTTTCGTTCCACACGTCGTAGAACTACATGCCAACTAGGCCTAGGTGATAGCGAAATAATCCAGTCTGGAATTTCAAGCATATGAAATGGAGAACAATTTTTCTGTTATACAACGAGTCCCTCTTCCATCCAGTCATACAGGCCTTAATCCCGCCATCAATAAAGACGACAATCAATCATCAAATAGTCATCTTTTAGTTATCTTCTAGTGATCTTTCAGTCATCTTTCAGTCATATTTCTTGAACGTTAAAAATATCTATCCGAAGACGATCGATCTTCAAATCAGCCATATGGATACATGGTGGCCCGCGAGAATTTTGGTAGAGGGGAGCAAAATCTACAATTTGTACTTTAGTTGGGCAAGCAACGGGGGGTTGGGCGCCAGGGCCCCCCAACAATAGCGCCGAAGGTGAAATGTTTGAAAATGAGGATTTTAGGATGCGTTTGGTGGGTTTTAGAAAAAAGTTATTTTTGAACAGTCGGTACTCGAAACTAGTAAACCACCAAAAGGAATAAAGGAAACCTTCCAAATATTTTTACCTCCCATTTTTTGTTTAAATTATTATTTTCAACTGATTGATACAAATACTGAAATTTTTATTTCATGTGCTTTGTCCAGGAGGGGGGGGGGGGGGGGGGGGGCGTAGGTGCTCCCACTTCCCCACCCCTTTGGGTGCCCATCCATGGATATCGCTACTAAATTATTCGACAAAGTTTCATATTGCCAAAATATATAACAAAACTAAAAGTGTGTCTTTGTTTTAAACCCACCACGTTGTGTATGGGTCACTTGGCGTGTATGTGTATGTGTATGTGAACTGTCGTGTGTTGACGCGGACAAACAAACAAACAAACAAACAACAGACAGACCCGCAATTCCACCTGCCGCCGGCCTTGCTTGTATTTCGGTCGGCCCTAATTACTGTTATTACCCTCTCTGTCAAGTGCCCCATTTGGCGTGGCTGCAATCAAGTAATTACACTTATATGCTTGTCGAAATAAGAAGGTACGCGTATTAGTTTCTTGTCTTGGGTCGAGGATGGGTAATTATTGCACTGCTATTCTACTAAGACTTATGCAAGTGAGTACTCGACGTACGTGCTATTTACTATTGTGCACTTGCGTAAGTCGTCTGTGTTAATTGATATGTGGTTTGTCACTTACGTGCAATGACCATAGGTACTGTTATTATAGTACTATTTTTAAGAGGACTTGGCCAAATACTTTTAATAACCTAAACTTTAAACTTTTTTTTAGATTTCACATTTTCGTCGACCCTTTGAAGTTATTTGTGAGTGTGTGCGTGTGTGTGTGCGTGTGCGTGTGCGTGTGCATGGCTCACGTATAGCGTGTGAAGCGTCTTGGGTGGGAATTACTCATTATTTTCCATTATTAGTTTAAAAAATATGGCCATGATCGTTTCCAATCTATTGAGAACCCGATACCTCAGTTCTTTATTTCGCTGTTGTTGTGTTGTTGGTATTCTTGTTTACATGCACATAAAAAAAGAGCACAATAATTAGGCGAACATATTTTTGACGAGTAAAACGTATTAGTTGTCCCACTTTATGATGTCACAGACTGAATTGTTAAAGAATATTTGGCTGGTAATTTGGATCAGTTTTAATTTTTAATAAAATCCCAACGTTTCGATACGGCTGCACGTACCACGATCAGTGGCGTCACTTTTTTTATTTTTTTTTTTTTGGGGGGGGGGGGGGGGGGGGGGGGGCGTGCCCTATATAATTTCCTCGATTTCCCTTTTTTCACCCAATTAACAACCCACAGTTGGTCATCCTTTAAAAGGCACAGATTTTCACCAAAATACCTCGGAAGAAGAAAATTTTAATAGCCATACAAAGTTGCTTATTGTGATGCTTATCAAAACGCAAGCTTAATGACTTAAAAGGTTAGTTTCGGGGAACTGTACTTCCATGCCTTTGTGCTCCTACGATTTAGTGGTTGTAATCTTTTCCAATAATATTATTTCGCACTGATATTAAAGCTTATTTCTATGGATTCTGGCTAACTTTTTCAACTTTTTCTTTCAAAAGGTACTACATCACCATAACCTTAATGTCCATGTATAATATGAACGTTGTAGCCCCACCCGTTGGTCAGAATTGGCCCAAATGGCACGAAAATATCGCACAAAAAGTCAAAAAAACGTATATTAATAGCTTTATTTCTCTAGATTCTGGCTAATTTTTTCAACTTTTTCTTCAGAAAGCAATACATCACCATTACCTTAATGTCCATGTGAAATATGAACGTTGTAGCCCCACCCGTTTGGTCAGAATTGGCCCAAATGGCACGAAAATATCGCACTAAAAATCGAAAAAAATCGTAAAAGTACGATATTCATGAGAAATATTTTTTTCGATTGTACCAAAAAACGTGGCAGGTCTAAGTTCAGAGAAACGAAGGTCGTGTCAAAATTTTCATCAAGATCGCATATGCCGTTTGCCCGGTAGAGAGCGAACAAACAGACGGAAAAACAAACAAAAAAAAAACAAAAAAACAACCGAGCTAAATTTTTTGGGGGGTCGGTGAAATTGAAGTCTTCGCTTCGCTCATCCAAAAACGCACAGATTTTTCAAAATGACCTTGAAAGAGGAAAGTTTCCCGGGGCAAGCCCCCCGGACCTCCCACCTAGCCTTCGGTACATTTATGATTTAATTGGTTGAACCCATGAATTCCTGGATACGCCACGGATACTAAAGCCCCCCTATGAAGTTTTGGATCTGCCACTGCTGGATTTGCGCCCCCCAATGTCCAAACTCTGGTGACGCTCCTGACCACAATCTGAGGCTACTGAAGACTCGTCCACTGGTCATGCTTGTCCACCTTACTGGTTGCGACTAATATTTTGTATGCGTTCAACAATGTTACTTGCACAAGGCTCGTTAGTATTAGTATTAGTAGTTGTAGGGCGCTTTAACAGCTAAGATTATTCGCGCCTCCAAGATAAAACAAATTTCCATCAGTGTGAGTTACCACCATGTATACTTCTTTCCAAGGGGTAGGAACGTAAGGGGAGACGCGGAGTGGACAGGCCTGTGCTGGTCAGAACCAGCCACAAGCATATGGGTGGGCACTGGGCAGAGGTTCCCCCACGTCGTGGTCGTCTTCGTCTGTGTCATCATCCGTCCGTGTTGTCATTGTCGTCGCCATCGGGGAGGTAGTCAAAGGGAAGAGGAAATGTTCCCCGACGACGGCCTAGAGCTCGCCATTAGTTTCAGGAAGTGAAACTCTCCTACTCACGGGCCAAACCGCGAGAAGGTTGCGAGTTAGAATTCGTGTTTAAATGCCAATTGAGCAGCAATTCGATTTCATTGGTTCTTATGTATTATTGATTTAGGGGCCTTACATAATACAATATTCAGTTTCATAACTGATTATCAAAGAAATACAGTAAATATTAATTCTATCATGGAAGTTTCATTATCTGCCAATTCTTTGAAGCTGTGACCATGTTGGCCAATTCTTGTGTTGACTTTCTGTTTGATGATTTGATAAGGTATGTTTATTTTCTGATAGTGGTGTTTTATGTAAATAACTACGATGTGGGAATTCTTCAGGTTTGTGATTTCCTTGCAAAAAGTGCAGTTGTTCCGCGCGTGTCATGTTGCTACTTGGCCACAGGAATGCGATGGCGCGGATTTTTTTGTCGGACGTGGGTTCTATTTTCGCGCCATCATTTCCGGCCCGGCGCTCCGTCAGCAGCGTGGCTGAATCTTTGGTTATTGAGATTGTAAACAATGGCGGCATTCGGCGTGGGAAACGTCGCGTCGTTGCGCTGACGCGTCGTTGCTAGCTCAGCGGGGGAGATCACATGGACTTGACTTGCTTGCGACGTGAGATTCTCTTAAGAAAGACGGATGTTTTGATTGTAATTTGCAAAACTTGCATTCTCAAAGAGACAATATGAATATGTTTTTCATGGTTTTATGTAGCCGTAATGTTAGACAGTGCAGTCTGGTAAAAAAAAGTACGTTATTGATGGAGCCCCGTGCAAAAGACGATAGGAATTAGGTCTAAGATTTTTTATTTCATAAAATGTGTATGAATTTATCAATTTTGAACCTGAAAATATCAAAATTAAATTACCGCCAAAAACCTATATTTGCCAAAAATTGATTTAACCGCCAAAACGCAAGATTTACTCAATACAACCGAATTATACAATTTATAAAAGACCGAGCTCTAGTTATTGGGGAGCCTTTTTGCACGCTAAGTCTCAAATTTAATATAATGCTAATATTTATGATGGAAAATCGAAATGTTTTTGTATTCAACCGTTTCTATCCTGACGACAACCCTTCTGGAGTTCTGAATTTCAACTTCAATATTTCCCTGGTCTCAAGACAGACGTTATCCATCAATGTTTACCCTGGCTTTGGTATCTTTGGACGTAATTTGCTACTGCTAGTTGTCTGACTGCGGGTCTGACTTTGATACCAGTGCCAAATTTACTGTACGCTTTCGCTTTCTCTCGTTTTATATTGACACGTAAAGCACAACACGAACGTGCCATACATAACATTACCTCTTGGGAATTGCTATCAATAGAACAATCGTATCATTTGACCGCAATAAAGTTGAATGCTTGTTATCAATTATCATAATAAAACTGTTACGAACACGAGTCAAGTGTTAATACGCCTGGCGAAGTCTGCACTTCCCACATCGTGAATCCGCCATCTCTGCATTAAAGATCAACCCCTCACCCTTGAGGTGGACAGTCCAGAGGCGTATCCATGGATATAATGCTAATATTTATGATGGAAAATCGAAATGTTTTTGTATTCAACCGTTTCTATCCTGACGACAACCCTTCTGGAGTTCTGAATTTCAACTTTAATATTTCCCTGGTCTCAAGACAGACGTTATCCATCAACTGTTTACCTTGGCTTTGGTATCTTAGGACGTAATTTGCTACTGCTAGTTGTCTGACAGCGGATCTGACTTTGATACCAGTGCCAAATTTACTGTACGCTTTCGCTTACTCTCGTTTTATATTGACACGTAAAGCACAACACGAACGTGCCATACATAAGATTACCTCTTGGGAATGTGCTATCAATAGAACAATCGTATCATTGACCGCAATAAAGTTGAATGCTTGTTATCATAATAAAACAGTGACGAACACGAGTCAAGTGTTGATTCGCCAGGCGAAGTCTGCACTTCCCACACCGTGAATCCGCCATCTCTGCACCAAAGATCAACCCCCCACCCTTGAGGTGGACAGTCCAGTGGCGTATCCAAGGATATAATGCTAATATTTATGATGGAAAATCGAAATGTTTTTGTATTCAACCGTTTCTATCCTGACGACAACCCTTCTGGAGTTCTGAATTTCAACTTTAATATTTCCCTGGTCTCAAGACAGACGTTATCCATCAACTGTTTACCTTGGCTTTGGTATCTTAGGACGTAATTTGCTACTGCTAGTTGTCTGACAGCGGATCTGACTTTGATACCAGTGCCAAATTTACTGTACGCTTTCGCTTACTCTCGTTTTATATTGACACGTAAAGCACAACACGAACGTGCCATACATAACATTACCTCTTGGGAATTGCTATCAATAGAACAATCGTATCATTTGACCGCAATAAAGTTGAATGCTTGTTTTCATAATAAAACAATTCCGAACACGAGTCAAGTGTTTATCCGCCAGGCGAAGTCTGCACTTCCCACACCGTGAATCCGCCTTCTCTGCACCAAGGATCAACCCCTCACCCTTGAGGTGGACAGTCCAGTGGCGTATCCAAGGAGAGGGGGGGGGGCGACGACAAAAAAACCTTTTGCCCCAAAAAGTGTGAAAGTGCACTTTTACGTTTCAATGGGGAATAAAGAATAACTATTTTATCGCAATACTAAAGGCAAATTACCATCTGTACCAAACCAAAGGACGATTTTAGTAGATAGATATACACAACTTGGTTATTGTGATGCTTTAAAACGCACAGATTGTCACCAAAATGACCTTGAAGTAGATTTTTTCCGGGGGCTGCGGACCCCCACTTAGCCTTCAGTACATTTATGAATTAATTGGTAACCTCCCCTCCTTTATGAATTCCTGGATACGCCACTAGGACAGTCCACTTTTGGCGTATTTGTCCATTGTCCATCCTTTCCTCCAGGTGGACAGTACAAATTTACCCACAATCATTCAAATCCAGAATCACAAGCTAACTTCATCATAATATTTTATTGAACATCGAGCCGTCTCGTCCATTTTTTTTTTGTTCAAATTTTTCCACCTTATGCATTTTCAATTGGCAACCCTACTTACACGTGGCAAACGCCGTAGACACCGCACACTTGCATGGGTTTGGTTTGAGTCTTCAGTCGTGTGTTTTCAGCCAGTAAGCGCATGCGGCAACCACTCACAAACAATATGCACCGCTAACATTCACTGCTCAGGCGTCGTATTTCATAGTTTGGGAGTCGAGGAGCGGCACTTTAGTAACCAAACACTAGCTTCATGTGGTGGGTGCAAACTTGATTGGTTGGTTGGTCACTTTGAATTAGAAAGGTCAGGCAGGTTTGCCAAGATATTCAATACTTTTAGAGTTAGTCATTCAAATTGTTCTTATCTTTTTCTACACAAATTACATTTGGCAAGGACAAAGTAAGATAATTATTATGGAAATTTTGTTTGTTCTACATGGGCTAATCTAGTAATATGCTAACAAATTCAATGTACTTATTTTCAATATTTTTATCATGGTTGTTTTGTTCAATTTGATGATTTTGCTAAGTGCTAATTTAAATCATCATTCACTTATGTAGAATTGTGAATTAAACGTGATTTCATATGACGATTATGTATGTTTTTATGTTAAATGTTATAATGTAGTTTGAAACTTGTACACACAGCTAATTTTGTATTTTATTTTATCATATTTTACCTGTGCTAGTATGATTATGTCAAATTTGAGATACATAACATAGAGATGCCTACTGGTAAACGGTAAGGTAATGGTTGTCTGGTGCAACGTGCAGGCACCTCTGTCAGGAGCAGGCTACGTGCTAGTTGGGGGACGGATAGGGGAGAGGAAAAGACTCGGACTGGTTTCTACGACAGTCAGTCTTATTCTCTCTCCTTATTTATCCCTCCAAGACAGCAGCCATCAAGTGGCCACAGCGACGTCATCATCGTCGTCATCGTCGTCATCATCGTCAGATTGGAAGAACTTATTCCAGCAGGGATGAAGAATCAAGACCTAGGTGTTATTTCTAATGATAAATGTGTGACCCTATCAACACCACATTGTAAATCAGTTATGAAATGCTCTTTTGTAAAACCGTTTTGATAGATTTTTTTATTTGTTATCAATTCATGGAACCTTGCAGAACCTTTCAATAATAACAATAGGAAAGCATTCATATTTCATTCTTACTTAATTGTGATAAGTATCATTCATATTATGTGACATTAACATATTATCTGCTATGTGCTGTTATGAATCATCACAAATTTGTAATATAATTACAATAATAACATAATATCTGGCTCAAAGTCAAAGGTGAAGAAAATTGAAATGTAATGTAAAAATGTCAGGGTGAATTCGATTTAAATCTAACAATGAATAATTCATTTATCAGAGTTATAGTTATATCCATTGAATGTTATTAAAAAATAATTGATTTAAATCATAAGTTTGGAATGCGCTAAATATGTAGGCCTACCTAGTTAATTATCTATTGGCATCTTGCCATGGTGGCCTATACTATGTTAGACCATGGAGTTTAAATAGTACTGTCGAACTCCATGGTAAGACCATCCGAAACCATTGTTCTGGGATAGGCCTTACCTACCCTATTCACACATCAATTTTACATGCATCGTTTATGAAGAATACGCAGTTCTACTCGCCGTGATATCAAAACTTTGAAAATTGTGAAACTCATTAGTCGTTAGCACACTAATTATTTATTAATTTGACATTATGCCACAAGCCTCATCAATTGATTTGTTTTGGTATATTTTCGTTATGTAAACTGCGCAAAAATAGATAAACATGGACAAGTGTAACAAACAAATGAACATTGATACAAAAATCTAAATACTTTATATGTATGCACATGTTCTTGAATGCAACAAAAATAGGATTTTTTGGAAAGCCCCCACGGGCCCCCACCCCGTAGAACTTTGACAAAGTGTCTAGGTTTGTCTAGCCACTGTTGAATAATAATAATATGTAATCTTGTAATTATATACTTCTTTATATGAAATTAATACTGTTGAAGATACAACATTGTTCATGCTGAAGATACATAGTTGTAGATAAAACTTGTATTTTATCTGTCTGTATGTTATGTCACAGTTTCAGCCATGCATCCCGAGAGATAAAGTGAGAACATGTGTTGTTACACTTCATTGACCCGTCACTGATAGGTTATCGTCTCTAATTACTCGTACATTGTCCTACATAATGCTGCAGTGTAGCATGCACTTGTTAGCTTGCGCACTGTGTAACCCTTGTTTACACAGCAGTGCGATCAAAGACTTGGCGCTATCGTACGCGCGCAAAGTCCGTTTCATTGATGGCCAGATTATTGGAGGCAATTTGTAGGTCATCTTAGATTATTAGCGATGTTATCTATTTGTTGGCGCGTGTTTTGCTGGCCTTGTCAGTAGTGGTCTCGGAAGCTTTCTGGTTTTACCACTTCGTTATCATAATTCACGCGAATGTTGATAAGAATCAATCTATAAGATCAAGTACGTGCATTTATTAATTAATTTAGGTAAAACAATTTGCGAAATCTCCTTAATTTTCTCATATTTTGTGAACTTAGGGTATTTTTTCCAAGCGTAGAGATTTTTTAACACATTTTCGTACGATTGTCACATGTTTTTTTTCTTCCTATTTTCCTACTTTGGACTTACGTCTCGCAATGATTTTTGAGGCTATTTCTTAGCAACGAACTGCGGATATCAATAGAAAAGTACTTTATTAACATTCGTGCAAATTTTGGTAATGATATTACTAACCGTTCAACAGAAATCAACACACGTGCGCGCGTATTTTAGTTGGCCAACTTCAGCGCAACGCCCCAGTTTGAAATTGCAATGAAATTACGCATGGAGAAGTTACTATTCGAGTTAAAAATAGTGCGTTCGTACTTTTCGAACTACGCCTACATTTTCCCCATCGATCAAGATCATTTTTCGTGGTGATACCAATCCTCGAACTTGGCCATTTTTTCTAAATTTTAACCCCATTTCGTCAAACAAAATTTTAAATATTGCCCATTTTTTGGGGGGCTTGAGAAAGTATTCAGTTATCTGTCAGGGTGTGAAAACAGAAAATTTAGATTTCCTTTCATGTATCCGAAAAGTACGAAAGTAGGGCACTTTATACGCTGAGCGTTCGTACCCAAGTCTAAAAATAACATATAAATAAGAAAAAATAACAATATAATCAATAAAAATTTACTAAAAACATCAACGAAAGTTGCCTATTTGGATGAGCGAAGCGTAGACTTCAATTCCCCCCCCCCCCCCCCCACAAAAAAATAAAAAAAATAGCTCGGGTGTTTTTCTGTCATTCTGTTCGCGCTCTACCGGGCAAACGTCATATGCGGTCTTGATGAAAAATGGAGGGGACCTTTCGAAATCTCTGAACTTAGACTTGCCACTCTTTTGGGTACAATCGAAGAAATATTTCTCATGATATCGTACTTTTACGATTTTTTAAAATTTGTAATACGATATTTTCGTGATATTTAGGCTGATTCTGACCAAACGGGTGGTGCTACAACGTTCATATTTCACATGGACATTAATGTAATGGTGATGTATTGCCTTTTGAAAGAAAAAGTTGAAAAAGTGATAAAAGTAACAACAATGCAGCTTTCTCCTCATGCAGACTTCTGCAAAACAGACCAGTTTCAAAATACCTAGGCCTTTCCGAACCGTGGCATGCACACAGACCATTGACCACATAGTAAATCAGGGGTTTAGTTGTACCGACGCACGCATAGTGTTGCTTGCAGCGCTCTTTAAATTGCATATTATGTTGAACTTTTTAGAAAGCCTCCCCGGGCATTATTTCCATTTACAAAAACTACCTACGTATTTCAATACACTTTCTACCATTTCACTTTCAATCAATTTTATTTTTCATCTTTGTTGGTCGGGCATTAAATAATAACTTAGTTTCACAATGATACGTCACATACCAAGCGTTTGCGATAAAAAAAAGTTGTCAGTGATAATTATCAGGCAGGAATAATTTTGGGAATTGTGAGACTGGGGGAGAAATGGCATCTTTTCTTTAGTTCTGCTCAAAAACGACGGTTTGGTGGTGCAAATTATCCGATTTTTTTTGCACCCTGCTGTGTTGTGCAGCTTATTGTCATGTCATCTACCTGTGATAACCACAAGCGACTCACACTACTGTCTTTGTACAAGCCTCTACATTCACAGGAGCTTGAACCTTCGTTCGTGTTGCTTAGTGTGTTGTGTTCTATAATTAGAACCGTTTAGACCTGTACAAAACGATTGATGTTTGCTCACGACTTAGAAGAACTATAGATCGTGGTTTCATGTTTTATTTTAATAGTTCTAATTGGAAAACTACTACGCACACACGTCAGGTGATTTGAAAGGCTGCGTATATATTATATTTTATTTTACAAGGGCTCAGGTCAGATTGTTAATTATGTGGTTCTATTTCGTAACTTCAAATTTCCAAGCTCCACGCCACTGTCTGTGACCTGTGTCCAGCAATTTGTGAATCGTGTCTATTTTTGCTTACAAAACCTCTTCGTTCGTGGTCCGTGGCGTAACTAGTCCCGTTTTTTTAATTATTTGTTTGTTTGGGGTGTACACTGCCCACAAAACAATTGTTTCGAAAAAGGGTAATTAATTACAATGGGAAGTCTGGGGGGGTTGGGGGGCAGGCAGGCAGTGTGAGTGCTGTGCTGAGTTTTTAGGACTGTATCAAGGTCTCTAGTATTGGGATCATTACAACTTTGTTTACGGTCGTTACGCAACTTTTGACTTCTCTCGCGATTGGAAAAACTATTGTGTCTTCTACATACTTATTTCTTGTGTTGTTTTGATTGCAAATAATGGTTTTTGTTTTCGTCAATAACTTATAAAATTGTGACGATTGTAATTTTTTATCTGTTTACAAAATCTTGTAACTAAATTTTTCCCCCTCTGACCAAATGTGGTGGTGGGGGAAAGAGCCCCCCCCCCGTAGTTAAGCCACTAGGTTGTTCAACCTGCCCTCACTGCACGGGTCATCTAGAATATTCCGAGTGCTTGTGCACTGAGCAGCATGCTATTTGCATCCACAGACTGACGGGCGCACGTGTACATTAATTAGCTAGTGCGCGCACCGAGGCAGGTATTTAGGGCAGGACGGCGCGACGGTTTTGGGGTGTTTTATGTGTCTCGCTGTCGACAACAGCAGGTACTTTCAGCAACCAGATGTCCAATGGAAGTATGTTCTTCCCGAATAGTATAGCAAATTTGTGGACACAGAACTGACGATGAAGAAGTTGACAATTCTCGGCCTCATTCAGAGTTTGTGTACACAACATTGCTGATCGGCAGTCGGCTACATGTCTTGTTACGGAATGGCTAAAAGTCTGCGGAAGTATGCTTCTATGCGTTTAGCCGCAATTACTGATCTCTCAGCTGACGGACACCGTGTTTGAAATTTTGAACAGTTGTCTCGAAAGTGAGGGCTCTACAGTAAAACTTTTCTAAAATTGGTTTTAAATCAATTATTAAAAAATCTACGATTCTTGATTTGTTAAAAAGTACAAAATTGACTGTGTACGTGATTTGTGGCTGATTGAGACAAAATTTTGAAAATCTAAGACTGCTTCGGTTTATTGACAACTTTGCAAAGTTGTACAGGCCCTATACGGCACTTCGGATGCTTCTTGGCCGAGCGAATAGCTTTTTGCCATTTGCCAAGTGTGTCTTATTCCATCGTAAAATCTCGTGTTGTAGACCAAGGATACATACGAGTTTTTTTTCTGACAAACTTTTAGGGCAATCAACCCCCCCCCCCCCCCGTACCTAAGTTAAATAAAACCATTGGGGAAATATTACGTACGATACCAGGTTTACATGGCAGAATTGACTTCCGCAGACTGCAGGTACAGGAAAGTCCAAAGCAAACACAGGACCAGACTTAATTTATGCGTGTCAGTGGTGGTTTCGCAAGAAGCCTGCCTACCTCCTCAAGTATTGAGCATTCCCAGTCTCTTATCTTTACGGTAATTGTCGTCGTTACTCGAAGCACTGTACTGCTTGCTATTACGATGCTCGTAACGTCGTCTAGCTAGGTGCCACATAAAGATGGTTGATAGTAAATATCTCCCACTCGCTCTTACAACTGTGTCAAGGCGCTCCAAGGTATTAGCGTGCAGTACGACAACGAGCTCGTATTCTGTTCAAACATTTATCTGCATTTATATTACTTTTGACTTGGATTTGCATCTAAGTGTGAAAGTACGAGTATAATAGAGAATGTTTATTGTTTACTAACACGGTTTACTCGCTATTGATGTACAGAGATTGTAGATAAAACGCACATGAACGGTGTCATGGTCTTTGTGAACGCGGAAGTGGATTATGCTTATGTTTATACAATATCAACTTGCATCGTAATATCTCCCTTGTAGACCAAGGATATTTTCGAGTTTTATTATTATTATTATTATTATTATTATTATTATTATTATTATTATTATTATTATTATTATTATTTTTTTTTTTTAATTTTATCGAGTTTTTTCTAACAAACTTTAGGGCAATGCTCATTTCGACCTGAGATTACTTTTCACAACCCTCCAAACGGCAAGATAGTGAAAATTGGTTTTTTCGATTGTTTGTGATTTCAAAATAAAAAGTATAACACTTGAAAATCGTATGAAAACAGAAGCGCGTATCGGGTTTTAAATTAAGCCAACAAGTAAAAAAGTAAATATTTGGCAAATTAAATATATTTTGTGGGGGAGTTAGTTAAAAAGTAATACTGGGCCGCACTTATCGTTGGCGCAAAGTTTGTTAGAGAAGAAAAACCTCGATAGTATCTTTGTTTATAAGAGGATTCCGTAATGTTTGTCAAACTTTATAATGTAATTAACTATTGTGAAACACGATATTACTATCTCATAAATATTTCTTCAGTGGTACTCAAAATTTAAACAAATCAGGTTTTACTGAAGAGATTGTGAAAATCCTCTCAAAATTTCGTGTAGCAGGTGTAATTTTCATTGACAAAAAGAATATTTCTTAGGCTGTACTCAACGCCGTGACCTGTATTGGTTCATCTTATGAAACGCTTATCGTTTTGACGATAGAAGGCGAACAAAAACGTGATATCCGCAGGTGTTAGTTTGGAAGTTTCGAGGGTTCCCTGGAAATCCCCTTGACTTAGAAGTAGCCCAACGTAACTCTACGGATCCCTTGCCGTGATATCGCAACACTCATAAACCCTCTACGACCATTGACTCTGAATGAAAAACACCATCAGTTTTCTGTAACTTCCCGAAAATGTATGCTGCAAACATGCTACATGCATTTCAGTTCGGGTTCAGCTGGACTTCTAACTGGGATATCGTATTTAATTGAACACTTGAAAACGTTGCGCCATCAGGTTGGTCGAAACATATTGTATCTATCTGAGGGTCGAGTCCCAGCAGACGTCACGACGCTACGCCACTGACGCCCCGATCCCCCCGTCTACAATGACAAGGTCAATGAGGTCACTTCATGTAGATATCTGATGTGATAACGACTAGATAACCCGATCCACCCCCTGTCATAAGCTGCCTCAGGGCTTCAGGGCTTCTGGCTAAGTCTGGCTTGTTGGGCTCGTGACCCCGTTGTCGTTCGTTGAAAGGCAGTTTAAAAAAAATTATCGTGTTATGGGTTTACTTTTTATATAATTTTAGATTCCATTTTGTATCTATTTCCTGTATCAAAATCTTTCCTTTAGTACCAACTTAGTAACCACGTTGTTAATTTTCCACCCCCAATCATACACTCTGACATATCACGCCGCGTCAAGAGCTTTTTGTGCGTTCTCGTGGCCACGCTGTGACCTTCAAGTGTCAACGCTCTGTTCGATATTAATTGACTATTAATCTGTTCGTTATTTTAAGTTGATTACTTTCAACTTATTTCATATTAATGCATATCTTTCCAATCACTCTATCTCACGCCAAGCCTAGACTTACGACTATTACCCAAAGTTGCTGCCCTGAACCTAATAACAAAGATTGAGTATTGATTTCTTTCCATTACCCCTCAATCTGGTGCAACAATCCATTAGACCCTAATGTTTGAACTTGTGATACTTCAAATTCAGTGACAATGTAATACAGTAGGCACCTCTTGTGAATCTAAATTGCGAATCAAACATATGCGGCCGAAATTTTGGAAGATATTTCGATTGTGGGGGCATAGTATACCCAAAATGCTGTTGCGTGAAATGGTAGGCCACCCGTTTTCTGAACACGTAAGTATCAGGTGACACTTGCACCATGCAGCTTTTACTTTGTATCTAGGTATTTAGATCATCTATTTCCTGTGTCAAGAATCTTTACCATTTAAACCACTCTTGTACCACGTTGTTATATTTTTCCCACCCCCACCCCTACCTCCTGACATCTACGCCCGTTCAAGACAGCGTATTTTGTGCGTATCTCGAGTGCAATTCTTCGTGGCCACGCTGTGACCTTCATAATTCTACAAGTATTGTTTGAGTTTTCTTACTTGTTCGTTATTTTTAAGTTCGTGTACTTTCACAACTTCATTTCACTATATTCATCACTCTTTCCCAATCACTCTCATCTCACCCCCAAGGCTAGCTTTTCACTACTTACCTCATCACCACGTGCCTGTCCTCTGTCTGTACGAAGAAGCAGATTGAGTATTTGATTTCTTTCCCTTTTACCCCCATTAGCATCTGGTGCCAACATCCATTGACCCCTAATGGCTTTGAACTTGTGAACTTCAAATTTCAGGCGACAAGTGGTAAACAGTAAGCTAACCTTGCTTTGTTGCTCTTCTGGCGAGATCATAGTTAGTGGACGCCCGAAATTTTGTAGACACGAACATGAATTATTTCATATTTATGTTGACGATTAGTATTACCCAAATATTCTCATATGCGTTGAAATGGGGCCTACCAGTTTTCTGTAACACTAGTATAATAACCCAGGGCTGTTAGAACACTTGTCCATTCACCTGGTAGACCTTGGCAACGCGGATGTGAGGATTGCTGCTGGCGGGTGTCGAACTGAGTGGTTCAGTTCAGTCCTTGCGATGTTGCCGTTGTAGGCTCGAGCTGGATTAATGTTCGGAATGTGATTATTTTATTTTAGTACTGTGTAGGAATGTCTCGACTTTCACTTAAAGTTCAGTGGCGTTTCAAAGATGTCAATTATCTTCACCACACATATGACCGGAGTTCCCAACTTAACATAGTGATCCCGTTTGACCACAACAAATATGTATATATTCTGACACATTTTTTTTTTTAATTTAAGAAGAAAGACTGATTTCTAATTCAAGTGGAAAATATGCTATTTACTATAAATTAGCATTTAGTTAGGGTTAAAAACATGTGCACCCAAGCCTCTTAGATAAATACCAAACCTTGTGGCGTTAGCGACCTGGGCACCACCAAACTGGGCTCGCCTATGCTAATCACAACCTGCCATGCACCCCCCCCCCCTAGCTAACTGCATCTGTGCCGTTGCGCCCAAGGTATTCGGCGCACCTCTCATTATGATTAGCTCCTCGTCCCCTCGGGCGCTAACCTGCACAGATTTCGAGATTATCTTGGATGTATTTATTTATTTTATTTTCCCCCTTAGATCGTGTCCGAGGCGTTTAGTGGTCGTGTTGTAATGTGCGGCCCTGTTTGATGGGTCCTAGTCGGGCGATGTAATTGCTTATCATGGTGGGTTCGTGTCCTGTTCGAACCTATCTCGTTCAATCAAACGTGTTTTCACGCTTTTGAATAATTATTATTGATAGTTTTTTTAAATCTCAATAATCGTTCTTGTTTTGTTGTTGATATTGTTATTTAATTGATAACTTGCATAGGCCTATAGTTAACATTGCTGTATAATTTGTTTCCGACCTAGAATCGAACCAGGGTTTCTGGATTTACATACTACGTTGTTACTAGCAGAAAACTTCCCCCACTGGAAATCAGTTTGTTAGTTGGGGATTGTAATTCAATTATGTTTTTTTTTTTTAATCAATCCAGAAATTACAAAATCCATCCCAGCGGGGTATCGAACCCCGGTCTCCCGATTGCCGGTCGAGTGCTTTACCCCTAAAATAAACGTTATAAATGTTAATTTGTACTTTTCTGTGATGTTATTGATTTCAAGCTTCCAAAATATATATTCAAATTTTTAAATATATTTTATATATTTGAAATGCAAAGAGTGACCAGATAGGATAATTGCTTGCTTTTCATAATTTCTAACCACAAAAACGGCATTTTTAACTATTTTAAGAATACATGTGATATACTAAAGAGTTAGAAGAGTGACAGAATACATTAAAGCAAGAGAATGTAATGGTAATAATTGTAAAAAAAAAAAAAATCAGAAACAGCTGTTTCAACATTAGTCATGCCTGAGGGTGGCTAGCCAACTATTTTGATTTAGTAACAGCGGCTTGATACGTCTTGACAGACCTGTCATGTCTTCTTCTCCTCTCGATTGCTATAAGAGGGGGGACATACTCGTCAACACTCAACAACATAATAACGAATTCCATAAATAGTATTTACGTTTTCCTGTCACAGAAACCAGTTACGACGATCGTCTTGATCGTCTAGATACTCAGATAATGACAATTTAGCCTTACCATCCAGTGGCATAGGCGGAGATTTCCGAATCCAAATGCGCATGTAAATCAGAGGAGTATTTTAATGATCTGACTAAAAGAAGAAAAAAACTATTGTGTGTTTAATAAAATCGAAGATTGCGGCCCCCTTTGGTGGTTGTTTTTTAAGCATGTACATCTAGATGTCTCGACGGTTGGTCCATAAAAGTCCTGTTCTGTGAACTTAACAAATCACATACAATTACATTTGCCTCGGGTCTGCAAAGAACGATCAATAGACGATCTTCAGTCATTATCTGAATCTGAATATAATTGTGTATTTGTACTGTGTTCATGAAGTGACTTGTAGGATGAGCTTTGAGGCTTTGACATTAATCCAGAGGTTTAGTCTCAATCAGTTGGAAGCTCTATCATTTGTCCTATCGGGTTGTGATTTGTGCCAAACAGAGCACATTTTCCAAGAAGAGCTTATTTTTTTCAATAACTGACAGTAAATAAATTATTTTAAAATCTTGAAATGTGCTCTGATCTTGCATTGCGCACATCCTTTTTAAACAACATTTCCAAATTTAAATTTTTGGGTTGAAAATTGGAGGTCGAAAATTGAGCCAGAATGTATATTAAATTTTAACTTTATTTGCCGATCAAGCGAATTTTTAAATTGACTTCTCTAGTTGTAAAAACGTTGGCCCGAACTAAACAAACGTCTACGTACATGATGCAGATTTTCAGTTGATATAAAATAATACATATTTTTAGGGTGGTGGGAATGAGTGAGCCGCAAGTTTCATATTCCGTTGCCTATATCAATAATTAATTTCGAACCGGTTTGAAGTGACCGTTGATTAAATCGTCTAAGAACTTTGGCGATTGTAAATATAATTTGACATTATTGAGTTGTTTGGTGACGTAATGAATGTGATATGTGGTCGGAGTGGCGAGCACGCAAGATTTAGGCTTGGTCCTTCTGCTTGATGGTTAGTAACCTGTCTGCTATGTAACAGGTTCTAAATGCCTTTGCAACTAAATAATACATTTCCAGTCACTGTACCCACCACCTCCACCGCTCCATGGTCATATTATACGCGATACTTCATAATCACTCTGTGAGATCCAGTACACGCACATTCCTCAAGTAATTCATCGATATCATCGATTTTGATTAAAAAATCGTGAAATCCCCGTAAATCACCCTATTTTTGTCAATTTCGGTTATTCATTCGAAGTGTACAGATTTGTTTGTGCACATTTTCGTCAGAGGCGCGTTTATGTTATTTGGGGCCCTCTAGGCGCTGCGCCCCAGCAAATGCGGGAATTTTTCCCGTTCTCAAAATGTGTGTTTGGAGCATTTTAACGAGTTTTAGGCACTTTAAAATATTAATTTTGTTCCAAGAAAAGTGCCTATTTTATACAAGTATAACATACTTAAAAGCCATTAGACCATAACTATTAAAATAATGATGAAGAAAGTATGGCAGTGACGAGCACAAAAAAACAATATGGACATGTATTTATTTGGGGGCGCGCGCGCCTAGACCTAAAATCACCACTGATTTTCATAATGAATCTCAACGTCTTTCTTTTTAAACTTACTTTCGAGACTAATGTCTCGCAATGACTTAGGCCTGATGCTTATTTTTTGCACCTTAGTGTTGATATCAATAGAAAGGTACTGTATTAACATTCCTGCAAAATTTGTTAGTGATATTTCTAACCGTTCAGCTGCAATCCTCAACACCTGAGCGCGTGCATTTAGTTGCTTCAACCTCAGCAGACATAAATCTAACCTTTTCATTGACCATCGGCCCTTTACCAACCACGTTGATTACAAAACATAATAACACACGATTTGAATGCAGCGTTTTATATGGAAGCCTAAATCTAATTTTCTTACGTGGCGTAGGTAGAAGAATGTTGCTGCAAGTCACATACACTCAGTAAAAAATGCATTATGCTGCTACTGTATACTTAACTCAAGATTAAAATTGGCCGAAAGCCGTTTGCTTGTATAAATAATTTGTAATGAAAGTTGTTGCATTTCCATAGTAGGTTTTAAAATGTCAGACTAGTCCTTATAATTGTTGTCAAATTATCGATTCAAGCCATGTATCTAAATACTTTCTATTGGTGCAATTTAAACACAAAAACACTTGATATTAATGCGTAATTTCCGCCAAAGATTTAGAATTGGTCACGAGATCTGTGATGGACGTGGCCTACACAAAACATATTTTTTGTTAGGAAGGTTGCCCAATGTACGGAGTACGGTACACACCAGTTTTACACGGTGTAACCCTCTTCAAATGACTTACTACTTATTAGAGTGTCCCTATAGGGTAGTTGAAGGGGACTCAACTCCCCAAAAATCTTCAATAAAGTTTCAGTTGGTATTGCCGTATGAGCGATGTGTACCACTACCATATACGGCCAAACTTTGCCAGGCTTTGACGCAGAATGCAGAGGTATAGTCTAGAGATCACTTGGAAGCTTTATCGTTTGTCCTAACGGTTGTTCGAGCTCTGATCAACTGTTTTTAACGGTGTTAAATATCCATTTAAAAATTCGCTTCATCGGCAAATTCAGCTAATATCACATACAGGCTGGACCACTTCGACCTCCAATTTCCACCCAAAAATTTTGAATTTATCAGATGATATTAACAAGGGATAAGCGCATGTCGCTATCTGAGCACATTTTGACACTTCAAATATTTTCCCCCGAGCAAGCTTGAGAAATTACAAAAAATTACCGGTTTGGTGGCATATTTACGCTCAAGTGAGCATTAAAAAAATTGTGCTCTGATAGCGCAATTCTTACATTCAAACCACAACCCGATAGGTCATACGATAGAGCTTCCAAATGATCCATACCAAACCCCTGCGTTCTGTGTAAAAACCTGGCTTGCCCGATCAGAGCACATTTTCTAAAGACTTTTTGGATGAGCGTAGCGAGCGAAGAGAAGATTCCATTTCACTACACTGGAGAAAAAATCCGGAATGTTTTTTTTTTTCTTTTTTCTTGTATTTTTGTGTTAGTTAACACGATTCCGGCTAAACCGATACTCCAATTTGTGATGAAATTTTCTGGAGGCCTGCGAAATTTCTGAACTTAGAACTGCCACGTTTTTGAGTGCAATCGAAACATTATTTCTTATAAAAATCGCAATTTTACGATTTTTTCGATTTAAAAAAAACAAAACAATCTTCGACTTATAACACATACATGCCTTATCCGAATCTGATTTTTTCACAGGACCTTTATTTTATAAATTAATATTATTAGTATGCAATTTGAGCGCAATCGAAAACTTATTTCTCATGAAAATCGCAGTTTTACGATATTTATCCATTTTTAAAATTTCTTCTACTTGCACCTGCATGCTTTTATCCGATTGTAATGATTTTTTTACAGAACCTTAATTTTATGAATTGATATATTCGTGTGAAATTTGAGCAGAATCGAAAAATTATTTCTCATGAAAATCGCATTTTTATGCTATTTTTCGTTTTTAAAAAATTACGCTAATCCAACAACGCGACTGAAAAAGCGTTTGCGAAGCTTCCTAGTTTAGTAACGGACAGTAAATATGCCTATGCCACCAAGCAGGTAATTATATAGTAATTACTAATTTTGTGTTGGAGACACAAAAACTTGAAATCTGATCATCCTCATAAACAATATCCCAAAAGTTAATTTTTTGAAAATAGGTCTAAAGTGATCCAGATATGTGATAGTATGTGGATTTGCCGAGTTGGCCCGACTGTCACCCGCGCCAGTGAGAGGTGAACGCCCCCCACCCAGACCTCAGAACCCTGGATACAAAACAAATGATGTCCAATGTTGTCTCGGAGCGTCTTCGAGGTTCTATATTTAACACACTTTCTCCTACCTATGTCACTGCACCATACGAGTCCCGGCAGGTGTTGTCGACTTCATCGCTTATGGCCTGTGAGACTCAAGTACACTACATGCAAATAATAATTTGGTAATTTTATTTACATTGTTTTTGCGCTATCTAAACGGCGTACGCTACATTAAAGGTTATTTGAGTTCGATTGCAACATTTATGCAATTTTATACGAAATTGTATTGTGTTGTTGTTTTTTTATGTTGAATTATCTTTGAGATTGCAAATTGATAATAAAAACGAATGACTCGTCAATCGTCATGTTGACAATTTTTTTGCAATTTGAATCAGATGATTTAGTAAATAAAAATCATTTATTTATATTAAGCGCAATTTTTCTTCATTTTGCAAAGTTTTCATTTTATAATGTTTTAATTACATTTTCTGAAACGCTTGTGTAAGTATTTGATTTGATGATAATGATTTGATTTGATCCCTGGCAAAATGTAATGTAAATCATTGCACTACGGAATGTAAACTACTATTCTAAACTCCTCGAATCTTCTACCAGCAGGTGGTGTTTTTACTAAGTGACAGCGACATGCGACAAAAGTCGACCAAAACGACAACTTTAGTGACAATAGTCACGCATCTTACTATAGCTAAACAAGCTTAGGTATACGCTGAGATTTGGCAACAAATTACACATTTATCATTGTTAATGCCGTCTGCCAATGTTTAAACAACTATACTGCAAAATGTACGAAATTACTATTTAATTTTGTATGATTAAAAATTAAAATCCAAGAGGCAGTTCTCACTTGCTATTCTCACTGAAGCCAAGCTGTCACTTAGGAAAGAGACCCCCTGATCACTTCTCGTCTTCAAGTATCACGTATATACAACACAGTGAAACAACAAACTGGAGAATACGACGCACGCAACCCTGGAATGGACGACTTGTTTTTTTTGTTCTTTACTTGCACTCACACTACCGTATATTGCGTTGCTGTTCTGTCTGGCGACCTTGTAGAGTACTGCACTGGCGAAGTACAGCTTGCAATCGAACTATAATGCAGTCGATCTGGCAAAGCTAATTGTCAACGACCTACTTACTGCAATTGTTTACGCTGCCAGCTACGCGTCTCCCTAAATACCCGTACTTTATCGCCGGGACTGCGGACTTTCCTGCATTTAGTTGTCGTCTGATTCATGTGCAAGGATATGGTCACTCTTCTATAGTCAAAGTTTTTTAAACGTTAGATTAGCTACAAATAAATTCCCAAATTTGCTAATTTTGATGATTTTACAATCATCCAAAATCCCCCAAAAATGTATTTATATTATTTGTTAGTTTTTTTTTTTTTAATTTGGTACCAATCTGAATTATTGGCTTCAGGAAATCGTTGGTATTGCAGCTAAAGCATCATGTGCATAGTCGAAGTCGGAGGCCCTAGAAACGCAATCGGCGACATAATATTTTTAACAATTGTGGGCCACCTGCAAGAATTTGATTTGTTTATCGATTTCAGGATCGCGATTGCTGAATTATTTTTGGCACATTTGTTGTTGGCTACATCGAAAGTTTTCTCATGTTAACGTTGACCTTGTAAAATGTTGCCAACTGCTTTGAAGCTTATGAGAGATAAACTTTAGGCCCGTTATTATATTTTGTTTCATAATATTGTTTTTTGTTTTTGTTGTTTTCTTGTGTTGTTGTTGTTGTTGTTGTTTACTTTTTGTTCTTACATAAGGTACCTACCTGGATTTTGTTATTTTTGCATTAGCATTGTTTTGATAAAGATATCATCTACAATGTGTAATGTGGGCGTTGTGTAATGTAGGCATTGTTGATTTACATATCAATATTATTGCAAAGTGCTTCTTAGCTTTTGACAGATTCACAGATAACTTTAGTTATTTTATAATTGTTTTGTGTTATTATTGTTTATGTTGTTACCTTGTGTTGTTGTTTACTTTTATTTTGCTCATGCAATACATTTTGTTTGTTATGATATAGATAACATCTGGATCTACAAATGTCGGCATTGTTGTGTTGAGTCCCAGCTGATTTGGTTACTTGGCTAATTTTAGTAGTATTTCTGTATCGTTTTACGAATCGGCGATGATGAGAATTTAGTCAGAAGTCAGGAAATATGTATTATGCTCTGAAGTTGTACCAGACTCCCTATTTTCTAAGATTTCTGTACCGTTTTAAATCTACGAAGCAAAAAAGTTTTGAATTCCCATTACTTTCCCAGTTTCCTGTGAGTCACACAAGTAAGAGTAAGACGTGTAATTTATCGCGTACTTGAGGAAGGCGTTGAAAGTGTTCTGGTGCCAAGTGTCTGTGTGTGCATCAACAACATGGAATCTGCAAGGGTCTCGTTGAATGCACACAGCATGTATGAATGCGAGTTGCAGAATGCACGCTACGCCTCACGTGAGCCTAGGATTTATTTAGAGTAAAGTACTTGTGGAATATATTTAGAACGGGTGGCGACGAGACACTATAAACTAAAGCATTCATTCGCTTTTAGTTTTAGAGCCACAGGGAATGTTTACGTCTTTGCGTGTTAATTCGGTCGTTTTCAACTGAAAATGATGCAATGTTTGGATGGTTACTCTAACAGAACTACTTACCACTTGGTTAGACTAGACGTTGTAGCCAACCCGCGCTGTTCACACCACGTTGTTCAGACAGGAAGAGTAGGGGACGAATTATTTTACTTTATTATTGTATTTTTGTTGCAATCTTGTTTGGCGTTTTAGGTTTTTGACGATAAATCGCAAACATATATTTTTGAAACCGCTACAAAATGCTATATTTAAAAAAACGAATTGACATGTTCTATAAAGCATAATTTCCCGTTAGAAGTGTAAGAAACACCCCACATTTAAAGTTTTGACGTAAAGAAAAAATAGATCTAAAAAATGCTAAAAGTTAATAATTATAATTAAAATGCTATTTTTACGTATCTCTACTGGAGTAATTTTTAAGTCACATGGTGCATAATTTGTTTTGCCCTGAACTGGAATAAATTATTGGTCTCAAAGAGAAATTGACTATCACACGAGAAGGTAACTTCATTGATTGTTCTGAACTAAGTTTTTTTAGTAAATTCAGAGTATAACACAACCTATAGTAAAGACAGACATCAATTTTGAGTATTCACTGGGAAGTTGAGTTTATAACCACTGCGATTTTGATTAAATAATCGGAGAATTTTCGAAATCTCTTAAGTCGTAAGAATATCTCATCACTTATCCTCTGGCCACATGCGACGACCATCCAAGGTGACTTGTATGTTGGTAGCTTGTATCCAAACACGTGTACATATAGTTATATGCGGGAGAACGTTGAAGGTGCGGGGCAGCGTGGTCATACCGATCCACAGTCGTACGCGTAGAAGATAAGCTTCTCGCCACTGTCAAAAGAGAATTGAGCCACAACGGCAATGAATCTGAAGTTAATTCTCTGGATATTTGGACTGCTCATCCATTTACACCACAGTAAAATTGAAAGCGTTGGTGAACCGGCCTAGTAATGGGAACTTCATGGATATAGTGTTGTTCAGTTTTATATTCTGATTGCTCTACTCTCATAAAAACGTATTTACCCTCATTTCTGCCTGTAATTTTACAACTAATTGTTCTTTTGTTCTGGTTTAATTTGTTATCGATTTAACAAACGTTGATTTTGCTGTAAATAAGGTATAGGTAGCTCAATAAAGTAGACACTTAAACATGTTTAAAACCTACCTTTAGTAATAGTGTTTGCATGCCACTATTAGTACTGCGTTTCACATCAAGGTGTCTACGAGACGTTGGCCAATATAACCTACACTTAATCTACGATGTGACAAGACAAAAACAGTGACTATACTCTGCATGTTTAGCTATAAAGAAAGTAATAAACAACAAGCGGGAAAACAGGGCACGATTACCAAGCGGATACTCATACAGTACGTATGTTGTAAGAGATGTCGTCATGATTGTCTTTAGTCTTACTGATTGACCACCCATATTCTTTAGAATGGTAAAAAGTTTTTTATTTTTATTGGATTGCGGATGGATTGGAAAACTGTTTTCAATTTCCCGCGCTTTTTCCTGTGTTAAAATCCCTAACCCAAATAATTTCTAGTGTCAGTAACAGATGTCTGAAAGTGTGCATAGTGAGCTTATATATTACAGATTTGTCTCTATGTGAATGTTTTTTTATATTTGACGGGTTCATAATAAATAAAATGTGATTAAAAATTATGAACGTTTTCAAGTAATTGCAATCTAGGCCAGCTTTTTGTAAATTGTTAACTCCTTGACGCAGACTAAATTGTACAAATTGGTTTTTGTATTGCTTTCCGCCCATCACGATTTTTCTCCGACAAAACGTACAAAATTTGAAATTGTACGCTGCGGCGCAAATAATTTGTAGCAACGCCCCCCATAACCACCATCTCCGCTTATTCGTTTAGTAAGGACGTGTAAATGAAACGCAAAACCCCGCCCAATGATTAATTTTGAACCGCGCAACTGATTCAGTATTGTCAATTTATTCTTACGCTTGATGTACCGACCAAACAATCCCTCTGTGATAAGCCTCTAAATTTTTAGTTTCTGAGTCTTGCGGATGTTGAGAATTTTTATTGGGTTCCTAGTTCACCTTAAGCATTACATCTCATTATTCAATACAACGTGGCATAATTGATAATGAAGGACATCTGTACGCCTCTATCATATAAGAGTTTTAATATTGATCATAAATCAATCAGAAAATGCGTATAGTTATTTGGGTGTTTTTGACCATTTTGACAGATTCTAAATTCTACAAAATGGTTTTTGTTTTTTTAACCAATAAATGTAAAATTGACAATTGTAAAGGTGACATCATAATTTTTACACAATTATGTAAAATTATAAACATATGAATTTTGAAATTACCATTCTATACTCAATGGTATTACCTTATTAGATGTAATAGATTAAGGAGGGTCGCTGGCGCACTTTGAATGAATTCCCGAAGTTGACCAAAATGAAGTAAATTATGGTTATTTCTCTAATTTTTTATTCAAAATCAATGTCTTAATATCGGAATACGCGTACTGGATGTCACACATTGATTGTTTATTAATATTCGTTTGAAATACTATACCGATGTTATTAAACCGTTTACCCGGAAAATCCAGCCTCAGCGACTCTTCTTTAATTCCTACGAACTTGGCAGTCTGAGAGCGGCTACTTTTCTTGGAAAATAATTTATGCTAATTATAAAACTATTAGGCCTACTACAATCTTGCAAAGTACGACACATCACACTCTTCCTTGCTGCACGAATCAAGGGTTTTCTTCTCACAAAGCATGGACTCCTTGTAGTTTCTGACGTCGACCTGCCGAGTCATAACACATTAATTAATTAATTAAGTGAAGAGTGGTTGTTAACATAGGTCGCAACTCGAGTAGGTGATGTTGTAAAAGTGCGCCAACTGAGGTGACTTCATTCATTTGTGATTGTGTGTACCCGCTTGTACGCCAAGGTGTTCAACAACACTGCCATTGAGTTGTCTTTGTGTGTCTTTATACTTTGTGGCATGGTTGCGTAGGTTCTAAGAGCCAACATTTAGAATTAATAACGTGTAAATATAATAAACACATGCTAGAGTTTGCATACTTGACTTGATCAAGCGGAGGTGACAAATTATCTCAAACATGTAGGTAACATTAAATATATAAACACTTTTACATACTGTTGGCAGTTTTAACTGGTTACTTTTGATCAATGTTGACCAACTAACTAAAGAGCACACAAGTATAAGCTACGCTTCATTTTTCCTCTCACTAAAATCAAATAAGGACAGACTTGAGATGTATTCAACAAACAAGGAAATTGACGTGCAATAGATGTAGTAATTGCTCTCAACAGACCTGTAAACACGATTTGGAGTACACGTGCATAATCAGGAACAAATATTAGTCGTTCTTTTTAGAATATTTCGGCATGAGACATTTCGGAGTATTTTTTAAAAACTAGGAAAACGCTTAAGTCCAGTCGCGTTGATGGATGAGCTTTTTGTAAGTTTTTAGTTTGTGTGGGACCTCTTTAGTCATCAAGTGCTTTTTGAACGCATTGTAGGTGATTGTTGTAAAGTTTCTATTGTTACTTATTAATGGTTATTAAATACCTCAAAAAACTTCATTAAAAACCGTTATTTATATGGTTTCTCGATAATTTTTTCAACTTTTTCTTTCAAAAAGCAATACATCACCATTACCTTAATGTCCATGTGAAATATGAACGTTCTAGCCCTACCCGTTTTGTCAGAATCGGCCCAAATGTCACGAAAATATCGCACTAAAAATCGAAAAAAATCGTAAAAGTACGATATTCATGAGAAATATTTCTTCGATTGTATTGAAAAACGTGGCAAGTCTAAGCTCAGAGATTTCGAAGGTCCCCTCAAATTTTCATTAAAATCGCATATGCCGTTTGCCCGGTAGCGTGCGAACAAACATACAGAGAAATAACAAACAAACAAAACATTGGAGCTAAATTTTTTGAGGGGTCAGTGAAATTAAAGTCTTCGCTTCGCTCGCTACGCTTATCCAATTATTTTGAGCTACCACCACAACTCGGTTAAATAATAATGTTCATTGTGTTATTTTTGCCTAAAATGAAAAACGGTCAAATAGTGTAATTGAAATAATTTTTATCATATGTTTTAAACATTTTTATTTAGAAAAATATTAACACATAACAATTAATAATAACAATTGCTTCTTATTAATTCTTATTTTATTTCCTCCTCCCACGTCAAGGTCTCTGCGCAGCATTACGTTTGCGATGGCGTCGGCGCTGACACCGACAGGGTTGGCTTGGTCTGCTTTAAATTAAAGTCCCCCTCTGAAAATCACAAATCAGTTAATGTGACTTGAGTGAGTTGACTCTAAATACTAAATATGTATTAATCCCTTATCTCTCTTGTATTCTAAATGTTAAAAAATCTGGTCCCAACTTGCACAAATAACAAAATTTAAATAAAATTACTTTCTTTCAACTTGGAAACTAATTAACTAATTTGCCATAGCATGTTCCTAATGTAAATGGGAATATTTTTAAATGTTCGTGTAAACGTCAAGAAAAGATTTTGATTGATTTGAATATTTGAATTTGGACCCCGAATCGATAGTATAAATAAACACTTCCAGCAATAGTTCAAGGCCAAGCGTTATTTTGTCTCCTCTAGGGCTGCGACTCCTAGCGATGCACTTCTACCCGGGGCGTCGCGACGTCGAGGAATTGCAAGTTTATTTCCGTCGGCGTCGTTCGGTTTTTCTCTGCGCTTCCAAGAATGCCCGGTGTTTCGGTTGAAGGCCTGTTTTAAGTCCAAGCAGCTTGTTGCATCGCCTTTGTCTTGCTAAATACCACAGAAGACATTGTATTTACATTTCGCCCTTGTTTTGGAACTGAACACTTGTAGCTATTAGTTCGGCCAGGAAAAATCCGATGTATATTATGAAACTTTGCAAAGCTATCAATAAGCTAGCCATACAGACGTAGATATCGATATTTTGTCGTAATCAGCCAGAAAAATCACGAATATAGTCAATTTTGGCCTTTTTAACAGAATCCAAAATCGAGACAACAAATTAATTTTTTAAATTTTGAAATAAATTTTTGAAACGTGTGACTGTAGAGCCCTTTATTTCCACTTCCATGACAACTGTTAAATATTTCATCCGTCCATGTGGATGTCAGTCAGCCGAGCGAACAGCGATTTGCCTATAACGCATGACCTATATCCAGTGTCGTATATCCAGCAAAACCAAAACATTTTCTTGGACCACTGGCAAAACGACGAAGATGGAAAAATGGAGTTAAAAATGTTGGAACACTGAAAATGCGCACGTTTTGTAGAATTGAAATTGCATACATTCCTAATGCAATCTATATCGTGGAATATTTCTCCAGCAATGCATAAATTACGTCTTTTCTTTGAGTCATGCGTCGTAGTTTGTTTGTATGTATGCACTTCCGTCGCGTGCAGTTGCAATGAAACCGCCTAGTTTCCGGTGACCGCAGTGCGCTCGGTTCAAGGAGCCGCTACTAAAATAGTCGTAGTGCAGACACAAACAACCTTGCATGCCGGCCGGCGGGAGAAGGAATCACCAGCCCGTCCTTCTGTCTGTCTGTCTGTCTGTCTGTCTGTCTGTCTGTCTGTCGTGTCTGTCTGTCTGTCTGTCTGTCTGTCTGTCTGTCTGTTGTCTGTCTGTTGTCTGTCTGTCTGCTGTCTGTCTGTCTGTCTGTTGTCTGTCTTGTCTGTTTTTGTCATTTGTCTTGTTGTCTGTCGTTTGTCTGACTCTGTCTGCTGTCTTCTGGCGTCTGTCTTCCCTCCTACGTCCGCTAGTCACACGGTAAATATGTTCAATTGCAGCTGAATAAATACTCTTGGAGAGAAGCCCATGCACTAAATATGGTGCGAGGTGCACCCGTCTGGCAGCTATCTTTAGTGCAGTGCGACCCACTTCGGTTGACACGCAGTGCGACTACCTTCTGTCCTTGAAACCCAAACAACTTGGGCACATTTCTACTTTTCTAATTATGCCATAAAAGGCAACGTAGATTGAATGGAACGAAAAAGTGGTATTATTATTATTCATTTGTCAAATTAGTTTGTGGGAATTCTGAACCTTACCCTATATAGAAAGAAGTATTTACAACATACGTGAGCGCATTTTAATGACGTTTTTTTTAACATTGTTGAAACATCTTTGTATACGATTGTATTTGTTTTGGAAACTTGCAGGGCATATTGCATTTCCTGCTTGTATGAGGAAGTAATTACTTTCAGCACAAGATTCTCAAAATTTTTGGCCATATTATTGTCTCGGTTTTCCAAATCAATCAAGTCATTTCGTAGTTCACCAGTCCAGAGGCATTTAACTCTTCTTCAAATTCGATTTGTGTGATTAGGGCCTAACCTTTTAGGCTCGAAATAAATGTTTGTTTTCATTTTCATTTTCTTGCAACAACATGACAATTTACTAGGCCTGGACTATGATACGGGTTTTTAGCGTTTTAGGTTTTTGATTCTACAAAATGCTAATTTTACTAAAAATAATGTTGTTAATGCCCATTGAGAACTAGTTTATCAATGTATTCTAGCATATTATAAAAAAAAAAGTATCTCCAACTATGACATGTCAATCAATTATCGACATCACACGGAATTTTCTATATCGTCACATCAAAAATGCAAAACGATTTTTATGTTCTCACACTCGCATTTAATGACCCGGCACCTCCACCATGTAATTCATATTTGCTCGCTATTTCGTCCTTGTACCCCAAGTTTGTGTGTCGCTGTGTGCATTGTCTTCGTCTCCGACTGCAGCAAGTGCATTCTGATATAGTCTACAGCTCCTTATCGTGGCATTGTTTGATTTATGTGTGTTTGTCTTGGAAGGAGAACTTGTAGAGTTGCTTCATGGTTCGCTGTGTCTAGCAACAGCCTCTTCGTGATGTTACAATAGCTCCCGCTGTGTCACTGACGATTTGCCTGCACCATGTTTATATTGAAAAGTTTAATGATTTTCATTCAGGGTGTCAACAAGTTTGGAAAACCTGGAAAAGTCAGGGAATTTAATAAATCTGGAAACGTAGGGGATTTTTTTCTGGACTTTTACTAGAAATGTTAAAAAAAACATATTTTAGTAATTTTAATACCTTTTTTGTTGCTGAAAATAGAAATTCTCAATTTAAAAATAAAAAACATTCTTCTATTAGTTTGCATTGTCTTTAATTCTCGCCAAAATCGACATTGAACTGACAAACAATTTTTTCCTCCATTATAATGTGCGAGAAAGCCAAATCGCAGCCTGGAAAAATATAATTTTCCATCTGGAAAACCTGAAAAAGTCAGGGAATTTTTTAATGGAAAATTTGTAGACACCCTGTTTACATTATTTTATACATACATCGAACGAAAAACGACCGTCCGCGGTGGCACATACGAATACGATTAGGGTGCTGGTCCAAAACGTATGGCTCTATGAGGAGTGAGGATGTGGGTCCGAATCCCGCATAAGGCATGGGTTTTTGTAATGTTATCTATGTCATCAACAAATATCATCATCGACCTTAAGGGCTATCAAAAGAAAAATTGAGTTAACTCCTTTTTGAGCAATGTTGATTTGTTATTCATTGTGACCTTCGAAGAAAAGTAGACTACATTTATTTATTTGTAGTGTTTAGATACAAAATATTGAAAAACTAAAGCACATTGTTTTGAATTCATCTGAGTTTGAATAATTTACTTCATATTGATTTTCATCAATATTGATCAAATTCTGTTTCGAACTTTCAATAATATTAATCGACTTAAATTACGATTTTTTTGTTTCCCAAAAACCCTATGGAATATTAAGCGTAATCTGAACATTTATGTAATTTATAGCATGTGTTGAATGAGGTTGCAGTACATTTTAACAATCTTTTGCCATGACTAGCCCTAATTTACATTATCACAATGCTTTTGTTAATTGTTTCCGAACTCAAGGTAATGAAATAACTGATTATAAAAACGCTTTTCTTTGTCTTTAACACTCAAAATGAACATACAGTATATATTAACATTTCACGTGTATGTACATAATATTATACAAAAATGTGTACATGCACACACCAACGTCATCGTATACTCCTGTAATTATTTGTTTATGTTTATCTTTAATGTAAGTGGTATCTTGCATTTGTGGGGCGAATGGCCACGATTTGATTAATTAATTAATTATTGCATTTAATATCCTTTTTGAATTTGTAACCAAAATTGTTTAATATTGCTATTTCAAATATTTACTTAACTATAGTTCATTGTTGTGTCTGCATCTATGTAATTAGATTTATTTAGTTGTCTTCCTTTTGTAAATTAGTTTTTTTTAACTGAATAGGATAGAGACAATAAATAAATAAAATAACACAAATTCTGCACAACTTAAGCACTTGAAAGATGAAAGGCGTTACAAAAGACACCGAAACAGGATCTCAAATCAAGCTTTCGTGTTCAGGCTATTCAGATTCCTGATCTAAATCCTTCACTTTTAAAGCTGACATCTAAGAGAATTATTAACCTTCTAAAATTTATATCTGTCAGGGTTCATTAGGGTGGGGAAAAGCTTATAGCTTTTAATGTTGCAGATTAGTGATGCTGTTCGGAATGGCCAACGTTGTTTTGCCTATATGCAGTGTTTAAAATTCACGAGTATTGTAGCACCAAAGACTGCCATCAAATTTACCTTTAAAAAAAAAGTTTTAGATCATCTCTCTCTAGGACGATACAATAATATCAACAATTGGACTTATTATATTATTAGAAGTAGGGCCCCAGGGCTATGACACATCATTCAATTTTTCCCCTCCTTTTTAAATCAGTTTTTTAACTGAATAGAATAGACGTTAAATAAAAATTTTGATATCGCACGCAAATTTCGATATCGATTCATCAAAAGTTTATTATTTGTGTCAAAAATGTTTTCATAAAGTAATGCGATGCTGAAAGGGGTGGGTAAGGTATGGCCAAATTGAACAATGTTGACTTTTTCGCACTGGCGCTGAATGACCCGGCACCTCCACCATTTGTAAAAGTCGATACGTATTACGTTAGTCTACGCATACGTCTATTTGCATATGGGCTTATTTTTATTTGGTTTTGAATTTTTGTAATACTTTTTTCCTAAATTTTGATATTTCGATATGGAGTTTAAATATTGACATCGAAAATATTCCTACATATCGATATCTTTGCTCTGCCCTGATTACAATTATACAGCTGTATTTCTCGTAGACCACCACTACTTTTATTCATGGAAAGGCTTATATCATTTTGTTCGTTCATGAACGTTGACCACATACAAGTTGTATAATTCTATCAAATACGATATTGATTTTCATTCTCCATCCATTGTATAACAATATTCCTAGAACCAATTTTTTCCACTGTCTCCGTGAGAAAAAAATCTGAGATAAAGCTGGTAACGTAACGTTACGTTTGCTTCCCCGAAACCTTGCCTAAGAGTCAAGCCAGAGTAGAGTGCTGGTTACACAACGCTACACGACTGATCGGTTACTATCGAGTGGCTATGTATGAATGAACTGCTTTGATCACGTAACCGACTTCTTGGAAGGCGGGTATACCTCGCCGTAGTAGTTAGCACCATCATAGGTCACTCACGATCTCTCAGTGAATACGCAAAGATAAGGATAACTAGCACTTTCTGAAACTTAGCATCTCGCATGTTTGTTTGCTCATATATTACTGACGGTTTGAGTTATGGCCAACTTTTGTTTTCATGTTAAATCTACATTTAAAAATTCACTTCATCTGCAAATCCAGCTAAAGTCACATACATTCTAGATCACTTTTTGACGTACAATTTTTGGGAATTGTCTATGAAAGATGAGTGCAATGCGGATCAGAGCACATTTTTATGTTTTTAAATAATTATGGTCTCTTCCTACACAAGCTTTGAAAATTGATTTAATTTGATGTTGCTTAACGTGTCATATTAATGCACTAAGGCTGTTCGAGACGATGAGTGGTGAATAGTGATAGATGAGGATGAAGTATGAATAGAAGGAAGGAAACCCGGTACCGGCATGTAGCCTAATTCTGTCGAAAAGTACCAAGGGGACCAACGCTTTGCGTTCCATCCGAAAGGACGATGTAACCTTGATAGTCATATAGGTTCCTCCACTAACCCGGACTGCCGAGCAGACGTCGAGGAGAACGAAGCCGTTACACTAGCTCTCGAACCCTCCGTCTGCTCTAACCAGCGGTATACGTGTCTCAGGGCAGAGCGTTCACCCACTCTTCCCCTGACCACGCCCGAGATTGCTTAACTTCGGTGTTCGAGTGGGAACTGGCTAAACGACCGCGGCTAAGCCGCTGGCTCTTGGGAAATTCCTACAAATTCTTGTTTGTTGGCATATTTACTGTTTGTTACTGAATAAAGTAAGCGTTATTTGGACGTTGTGCTCTGATTGCGCAATACACACATTCTTATATCATTTTGGCACAAACCACAACTTGGTAGGTCAAACGATGGAACTTCCAAACAGGGTGTTTTTTTATTAGAATCAAATGCACCCTTTCTTCTTTTTGATCAACAAACACAAGAGTTTTACTGATTTAGGCAAAGTTTTCCTAAAAAAAAAAAATTGAATTAGATTTTCTGAAACGCTTGTGAAAGTATTTGATCCGCTCACCAACTTGACAAGTTTTGAAACACTGATATTGTTGATTTAAACCAATAAAAATCTGATTTAAATCGGGGAAAAAATCTGATTGAAATCGAAAAGTTGATTTAAACCAAATAAATCGCTGTTTTTTTTTAATAAAAATAAAAATCACACACAGTCTAGACTAAACCTCTGCGTTTTGCGTCAAAACCTGGTTTGCAAAGCTCAGCCAACAGCCTTAAAAATAAGTCTAGCACCTTCATGGTCAGATACATTTGATAACGTTTCTACAATCTCACCATAACAGTTCTCAAAATTAGATCGTGTATGTAATATGGACTTGTGTTTCCGTTACGTCGTGGCTTCCAAGAAATGTTGATTCTTCTGCCCTGCCCACATACTTTTTCTCATATTGTTGTTTTGCTCGTTCTCTAGCTTTCTTGGAATTCTCATCATAACACCGACGAATGTTATGAGGATGTTTTCAAAATAACTAAACATAATCCTCATAACATTGTCCTCAGATTCTATACATACTTTTTATTGATACTTCGGGAACTTATATAATAACATAATATTCAATTCAATTTCTTGTGAAGCAACTATATAAAAAACGTAGGACCAACACAGAGATAATATTTAATACTAGGAAAACGCTTAAGTCCCGCCGCGTTGTTGGATGAGCGTAATTGGTGCATTGAGCTGCCATGTGTTATGCGGATTTTCTGTTGTTCTGTGAAAAAGTCATTACTAAGTCGATTTTTTTTATAAATTAAATTAAACTAGGAAAACGCTAAAGTCCCGCCGCGTTGATGGATGAGCTTTTTAAAGTTTTTAGTTTGCGTGGGATATCTTTACTTTTGCAAGTGCTTTGTTTTGCTGCCTACGCATTGTAGGTGATTGTTGTCAAGTTTCTATTGTTTCTTGTCAATTGATATTATTTACCGTAAAAAACTTATATTAAAAGCTTTATTTCTATGGATTCTGGCTAACTTTTTCAACTTTTTCTTACAAAAGGTACTACATCACTATAACCTTAATGTCCATGTATAATATAGACGTTGTAGCCCCACCCGTTTGGTCAGAATTGGCCCAAATGGCACGAAAATATAGCACAAAAAATCAAAAAACTTATATTAAAAGCTTTATTTCTATAGATTCTGGCTAACTTTTTCAACTTTTTTTTTCAAAAGGTACTACATCACCATAACCTTAATGTCCATGTATAATATGAAAGTTGTAGCCCCACCCGTTTGGTCAGAATTGGCCCAAATGTCACGAAAATATCGCACTAAAAATCGAAAAAAATCGTAAAAGTACGATATTCATGAGAAATATTTCTTCGATTGTACCCAAAAACAATACACCTCTAAGTTCAGAGATTTCGAAGGTCCCCTCAAATTTTCATTAAGATCGGATATGCCGTTTGCCTGGTAGAGAGTTAACAAACAGACAGAAAAACAAACAAAAAAAAAACACCCGAGCTAAATTTTTTGGGGGGCAGTGAAATTGAAGTCTTCGCTTCACTCGCTACGCTCATCCAATTAAATAAAAAATTACCTTAAATTTTGTAAATTTTAATTAATCGTAATTTTAAAAAAATAAAAAGATCGTAAAATTACAATTTTCATAAGAAATAATTATTCGATTGCGCTCAAATTTAACACGAATATATTAATTCATAAAATTAAAATTCTGTGAAAAAATCATTACAATAGGATAATAATCCTTTCAAATAAGAATTTTTGAAGGAAAAAATTGCGATGTCGCTGAATTTTTGCAGAGACCTTCCTTAAAGGATACTTATTAACATACTACTAGGAAAACGCTAAAGTCCCGCCGCGTTGATGGATGAGCTTTTTAAAGTTTTAAGTTTGCGTGGGATATCTTTACTTTTGCAAGTGCTTTGTTTTGCTGCCTACGCATTGTAGGTGATTGTTGTCAAGTTTCTTTTGTTTCTTGTTAATTGGTATTATCAGAGTCGATAAAGAAGTTTCCCCTTTGGGGAGGTCCCCTTACTCCCAAGTCAAAACGGAATCTAACGTCCTGCGCGCTGAGAGCGGCTCCAATGTGAAACTAATAAAAGCACTGCACGCTAAATACGGTCAGTAGATTATCGATGTGCAGTGACGCTGAAATCAACAAACAACAGACGAAACGTCAAACTTCAATTTTATTTCAATCATATTAGCCCTGGGCCCTAGTCTTTTAAAACGATTTACTTTTGATTTATTATTGTACTATAAAGTGTTGCGCAGGCGTCACTGACATTTTCGTGCGAAATAATTTGAGATATGCCTTGTTCAAGCCTAACGGACGAAAGTGTAGCCTAGGCCCAAGGCCACAATACAGTTTTTAGACGTAAGTACGCCCTAGGCACTCAAATCGGAATCTTGAACAATACATATTGTCGGCCTAGCTCCTAAGCTTAGGTCTACTCCATCAGAAATATCCTCATTAATAAAGAGAGTTTGCTTTATGCCAAAACATTCGCCAACATTCGATCGTATTTAATTTTTTGACGTTTCCGCCATTTGTCGTCATCGACTGTTAACTACTAGTAGAAAAGTGACGTACTTTTATTGAAGTAGTTCCATCAATCGTCACACAGAGTCGCGCGGAACGTTAGTTTCCCCAAACGCCAAAACCACTTTTTATTTAACCCGGGGGGTATAGGGATTGGAGGACCTCCCCAAGGGGGAAAACTTCTTTATCGACTCTGGTATTATTTACCGTTTAAAACTTATATTAAAAGCTTTATTTCTATGGATTTGGCTAACTTTTTCAACTTTTTCTTTTAAAAGGTACTACATCAGTATAATTGAACGTTGTTGCCCCACCCGTTTGGTCAGAATTGGCCCAAATGGAAACGAAAATATCGCACAAAAAATCAAAAAATTTATATTAAAAGCTTTATTTCTATGGATTCTGGCAAACCCTTTTTCAACTTTTTTTTCAAAGGTACTACATCACCATAACCTTAAATGTCCATGTATAATATGAACGTTGTAGCCCCACCCGTTTTTTTGTCAGAATTGGCCCAAATGTCACGAAAATACGCACTAAAAATCGAAAAAAATCGTAAAAGTACGATATTCATGAGAAATATTTCTTCGATTGTACCCAAAACAATACCCTCTAAGTTAGAGATTTCGAAGGTCCGTCAAATTTCATCAAGATGGTAAGCCGTTTGTCTGGTAGAAAGTAACAAAGACGAAAAAAAAAAAACCAAAAAAACAAAAAAAAAAAAAAAAAAACACCCGAGCTAATTTTTTGGGGGTCCGGTGAAATTGAAGTCTTTCTTACGCTCATCCAAAAACTCCCCTCCAATCGGACTGGAGCTTCGGCCGCCATATTGGAAAATGGCGGCCAACAAGTGTTTGTTATCGAATATCTCCAAATTGGTTTGAGATAGACAAAATATCTCAATGGCAAAAATATTCCTCATTTAATTCCCTACAAAACAGGTGTCTTCTATAGTTTTGGTAGGGGCAAAGGTTACGTCACAAAATCGTGGTTTATATGTTGCTTATTGGAGTACCAGCTAATTTCCAAATTTTCATGCCCAGCATCAAACAATGCCCGGTTAATCCGTAAAAAATCGATTTAAACACAAAAGGACTTTTGTACGGGGTTCATGAAAGCTTCCATTAGTATTTAAAAAAATCAGGTCTGCGAAATCGAATTTTGCATTTACCCGGAATTTGGGTTTTTCCATTGTTGGCATTTCCTCGAAAATGCCCTTTTTGACTGTCGGTTATTAAGCACTAAATAGCATTGGAAGAAAAAATTCTTCCTACGCACATTGATATGACTCAAATAATGATCCGATTACAACCAAAGTTTAAATCCAATATGGCTGCAAATTCCAAATATCCACAACATCAAAGTAAATTATGTAACAAAAAGAGTGTAAAAACAGCACGAAAACAGTATTCATATTGTGAATATTAGGAATTAGCAGCCATATTGGATTTAAAACTTTGGTCGTAATTGGATCATTATTTAAGTCATTTCAATGTGCGTAGAAAGAATTTTTCCTCCAATGCTATTTAGTGCTTAATAATGATCAGTAAAATATGGCATTTTTCAGGAAATGCCAACAATGGAAAAACCTAAATTCCAGGTAAATGCAAAATCCGATTTCGCAGAACTGATTTTTTAAAATACTAATGGAAGCTTTCATGAACCCCTTACAAAAGTTCTTTTGTGTTTAAATCGATTTTTTACGGATTTACCGGGCATTGTTTGATGCTGGGCGTGAAAATTTGGAAATTAGCTGGTACTCCAATAAGCAACATATAAACCACGATTTTGTGACGTAACCTTTGCCCCTACCAAAACTATAGACGACACATGTTTTGTAGGGAATTAAATGGGGAATATTTTTGCCATTGAGATATTTTGTCTATCTCAAACCAATTTGGAGATATTTGATAACAAACACCTTTTGGCCGCCATTTTTTAATATGGCGGCCGAAGCTCCAGTCCGATTGTAGGGGAGTTTTAGTATGTTGATTAGTATTATATAAGGAAGGTCTCTGCAAAAATTCAGCGACATCTCAATTTTTTCCTCCATACGTCAATATACGATCTTATTTGACGGGATTATAAAGCATGAAGGTGTTATAAGTCAAAGAACTGTTTAAAAAAAGAAAAAACCCGAAATATTTCGATATTCATGACAAATAATTTTTCGATTGCGCTCAAATTTCACACGAATATCTTAATTTATAAAATTAAGGTTCTGTGAAAAAATCATTAAAATCGGGTAAAGCATGTAGGTGTTATAAGTCGAAGAAATTTTTAAAAAATATAAACAAATCGTAAAATTGCGATTTTCACGAAAAATAATTTTTCGATTGCGCTCAAAAACGTGGCAGTTCTAGTTTAGAGATTTCGAAGGCCTCCAGAAAATTTCATCGCAATTGGAGTATCGGTTTAGCCGGAATCGTGCTGACAAACACACAAAAATACAGAATGAAAAAAAAAACATTCCGGATTTTTTTCTCCGGTGTAGTGAAATGGAATCTTCGCTTCGCTCGCTACGCTCATCCAACAATCCAGAAATTAATAAATCCATCCTGATCGTGGTTCGAACCCGAGGCTCCCACTTTCCAGGTGGACGCCTTAGCCAACTAGACCACCGAGACGGTAACTATTTAACTTCTGTATTGTCGTTACATTATAGAACTTGAATGGATGGAACAATAAAGCATCGAAAAACTGTTGCTGTTGAATAGACCAAACAAACATATTTATATTACCTTACGCAGGTATGAACGAGGGTATATTTCTCGATTTGGATAGTCGGGAAACACTCCCGTAGGTGGAATTGTTAATATTTAATACAATCCAGAAATTAAAAAATCCATCCCGATCGGGGTTCGAACCTGAGTCTCCCATTTCTGGATTGTATTCCACCTACGGGAGTGTTTCCCGACTATCCAAATCGAGAAACAACACAGTGTTACTTACATAATACAAGAAAAGTATGAGAAAGTCTACCCTTAATCAATAACATAGTCCAGTTGTATTTAATTACTTCAATCAAAAGCTTTAATTTCTATACTTTTTATATTTTTATTGAGCTAAACGAACTGCAGAAGACAATCACCCCGTGTTGAAAAGTCACAACAGTTTCGATTCAGTACCTTCACCGGCAGCCCTGGCTGAAAGTCGGTCCGATTTTCGCTAGGTCTATACTATATATATTATATCGTTACTAGCCTTGAAAAATTTGCTTGGGTTTGTTGGGTTATCTCTTTACCTGACATACGGCTATGAATGATTTTTGATTGGGTGAAATTTTTTGGAAAACTTCGATTCAATATTTTGTTCATGGAAATCACAATAATTCTACCATTTTTTGTTTCGGGTGTTTGTTCAAGGAGATGGATCAAATTCATTAATTCATCAACGCAATTATATAACGCGTTTGCAAAGACACCCTACCATCTTCTCTGCTGTTATCGGCAATCCATACTGAAGAGACTTAGGGACGGATTACCGAAGTATGTGCATTGATTTCTATTCGTCAAGGAGGACCGGCCAGCTCTAGTCCGCTTGCAGCTAACACTAACAGCCGTAACAGGGGTATAAAAATAACACGAGTGTGATAGGGTACTCTAAAGTGCATGACCTTGTACAATGGGGATTTGGGCGAATAGCCCCGGATCTTTTTCGATTTTTAGTGTGATTGTAGTATTTTAACGAGTTTTAGACGTGTTTTTTTTAAACATATTTTGTTAGTGGTGACTTTTTACCCAGATAACCACCAACTCCTGGTTACGGCGATACGCACAGCAGAAGATAACTAATTACCCTACCGCCTTCATCGGCAGTCCATACTGAACATCTTGTCCTAAAGGTTCACCCCTAAAACAGGCCGAAGAAGACAAAAAGCCCCAAGTCCTTTCTGGTGTCATTGTCCATCCAGATTGAAGAGTCTTGCAACAGACTGAAAAGGATGATAAGCCCTACAGCCTTCCCCTTGACCTTCTCTGGTGCACATATTATTACAAAGAGTTCGTTTGAATCACACACACTAACAACCAACAGGCATTTCCTGATATTATTATGTTAAATCATCACTCGCCATAAAACAGCTTATGTACGTGAAGGTTGTTGAAGAAGCCATGAGGTAGTGGCGGTGTCGACCTCTGTATTTGCACTGGTGCTGCCAGATTCCTCTGGCCTGACTTCATCTGGATGCTGTCTCTGTCTGGCCAAGGTCTGCCACAGGGCTCTCTCTCTCTCGCTCTGAGCCACGGTTCTCGGAAGCCCCATTCAACATCTTGTCCGCAGGTGCCCAGTTACGTCACCCACCCCGGGAACTGGATCTATTCGCGCTAATCACGCCTATTACTGTCAGATCTACAACTGGTTTTATAGTGGCGGCGAACTTTTAGATAGTTATAGTTATAGTACATAGTAAAGAGCGACAATGTCCTCTTAGGCGTACAACAGGTTGGCGAATGAACTTGCTCATTGGTTGAAAGAATGTTGGCGTAGAGGGGGTAAATAATAGTTTTATCAGTGCCCATAGGTGGTAGATAAGACGGTTATTCGAATTTGAGCCAACTTTTTTTACAATTTTAAATGTCCATTTAAAAATTCGGTTTATTACCCAATTCAGCCAGTCACATAGAGTATGGACCTCTTTTTGGCCTTCAATTTTCACCACAAAAATTTGAATTTTGGGACGATGTTAACAAGAGATGAGCGCATGCCGTTATTAGAGCACATTTTAACATTTCAAATATTTTTCCCCTGTGCAAGCCTGTGAAATTACCACAAATTACCTATTTGGTGGCACATTTACGGTCAGATACTAACAATAGTGAGCAATTATTAGAAAAATGAGCTCTGATAGCGCAATTATTACTTAACATTTTGGTGCAAACCACAACCAGATTGGACAAACGCTAGAGCTTCCATGTGATCCAGACTAAATCAATCTCTGCGTTCTGCGTGAAAAGCTGGTTTTCTCGAGCTCGTTTTGTTATCAAAAGTCACATGTCCATAAATTGATTGACCGGTCAGCAAACCGACCAAAAGAAAGTTTTCGTAAGTTCTTTTCTTTTTTGTAGGCCATGTTTATTTTATCTGTGATTTTATTTTTCACTAAAAAATACTTATTTGCGTTCGCCACTTGTGTTTCTTTGTTTCTTTTTGGTTCCTTTATAGTTTTAAACAAAATATCGCGAAAATGTGCAAAATGATGATCGTTTTAACCAATTATATTTTGCGATTTTCACGATCAGTAAGTTATTCAAGAAAATGTTACACGGAAAGTACTTAAATCCCCCTGAAAATACATTTTGCACTGTGGTGAGTGAGAGCGAATGCAAAATTATTTGCCCGAGGAATGATTTATAAACTTTATGAACATTCCTAAATGTTTCCAAGTAGTTAATTCGTCCTAGACACGTTCCTCGCTATCTAAATATGAGAGGAGATGTGCATAATAAATTAGGGCTATCAGTATTTGCATTCTGCACGCCGACTTCTCGAACACGTGCAGCGATGCTGTTCTATACGCTCGAGTCACGTGGACTGACGTCATCGCTTCACGTTTCCAGTTGACAGTTAATCAATTAGAAGTTTTTCAGAAGTAAAATGTTAAATATGAACAATTTGAGGTCATAGACATTGCTTTTATCAACATTCCGTTTACTCTATCTGAATATCATACTCTCTTTCCCATACACGCATACGCACTCATAATCACATAGACCCACCTTTCTGAAAATTAATGTGATGTTTACTTTTATTTTGTGTTTAACGTCTACATAGTATGTAATTAAAAACTAACTGAAGAAGGTGGACAATGTTGGCCAGTGTGTAGTTAGAAACTGAAAACTAATTTGCAAAGGAGAGCAATATATAAATAATTTAAAACCAAGATTACATAAATGCTCACTTTTTTTTTACAAACTTTGAATTACAACAACGGTGTAAAATACATAATTTATGATAACACTTTTAAATTTGATACTAAAAGTGTGAAACGAAATGAAACAAATTTGAATTTACCATATTAATAGGAATCAAATAGGGCATATAAAAAATAAATAAAAACAGTCATGCTTGAAAGTGTTGGAAAGGAAAATGAAGAATAAAACAAGAAATTAAAAACGGAGAAAATAAATACTGCAATTCATTTTGTATTTTCTTTATTCTAATAAATATTTTAAATTTTAGTATGGAAGTGATTATTGACTAATAAATCAGAAAAAACATCAAATATAGGCCTACTTACATTTATAATGTAATTGTGATTACACCTCAATGATATACTATTGATTCGTATAACACAGTGCATTTCATGGAACAAGTATCGGGACCAGTTGCGAATTTCTCAAATAGGAATTAGGTTTTCGATATTTTCCAATTGAGGACGAATTAGCAAATAAATAGCCAATTGAAATCTGTACCCGGTTGAGCGCATGGATACGAGACGTGTTGGAAAATCTCAGTCAATCAATCGGCTCGAATGCGTACAAATTTACAATCTCTGCTCAAATTTCTTGTCTCGTTCTGTTTGTAATCTACACTGTTAAATATTGTCACTTGAAAACAAGAAATAAAGATGTATGTGAAAATAATTATATATAGCATATTGTTTCCATATTAAAATGGATAATATTTGAACTAACCAATATTCTTAAATATATCAATATATTATATTTCAACTCATTTCAAGAGCCTTTCTAGCACTATATAAATTTTTATTATTTTCAGTACGTTAACCTCTAAAAGTCGGAGAATTTGCTAACCTGAAAAGTTAAGACAGATGCCCTGTTAATTAAAATCGAAACTACTCGAAACCTTATAGTTCGTTCGTTTTGGTGTTTTTAAAAACCGTGTCCAAAAGCAAAGATCTTTTGTGGTCTGAGCCAGGGCGCAAGATCAAACACAGGTCCCTAACCTACCGCAAACATAGGGGCCTTGTCCTGATTCACGACGAAAGCAAATCAGCGCACTTGCCAAAACTGGCGCACTTACCATTTCACGCTTTGCGAACCAACAACATGATCGTAAATGACGCAGAGTTACTAGTCGTAAAACATGCTCAATATTTATATCCTCATTCCCGAAATAACATAATTTCGTATATCGAGGTCATGCAACTGGGGATTTTTTATTTTATTTGAGGTTAAGTGTTGGTTGGAATAGGTTTTGTTGTGTTTCCCGCCCACAGAACGCGGAAGTGTAAATGCAACGTGCACAGTGCAAGTCGTTGCAGTTGCATTTCCAGGAATATATCACTTAGGCCGTAGGCGTGATCGCCGTGGCACTAGAATAACATCTCCATTACGATAGCTTTCCTGGAAAACACGCTCCGGTGCTATATTTAGTTTTTACTCTAGCGTATGTTATTACATTCGCTTCGCAAGAAACTTACGGCGGTATCGACAACGTTGATGGCCTCGAGTTTGAAATTATTAAAATTTATCAATCCAGGAATTGAATCGAGAAATTGATCAAATATTTTCGGGGAGCATGATGATGTTTTTTTATGAAACATAGTATCTACTACTGGTAATACTAAATACATACTAAAACCCTGTATGTATCATAGTCATATTTAAGGTTGCACAAAGTTAAGAGTATAAATATGCAAAGTTGTTGAAAATATATTATGTACGAGTTATATAATATAATTTTATCAAAATAACTATAAATTAATTAAAAATTATTAAATAATTATTAAATTAATAATTATTTTTGGTAGATAACTCGTAATAATTTCTTCGCCCCTTCTGTGCGAGTCACATAACTTCCCACGTAGGGTTGTTTTGTCTTAATTTTTAGATTTCCATCATGTGTGTATATAAATGAAAACAGCAATAAAACAGAGAGCGAAAAATGTTTTCCACCGTCTTCCTACATTGTTCATTTCTTATTGGTTGATGTGCCGAGTATATAGAAATTTTCACGTGTTATTTTACTTTATGTATATGATTGTAACTAGGAAAACGCTAAAGTCCCGCCGCGTTGATGGATGAGCGTTTTTTGTTTGCGTTTTTTGCGTTTGTTTGCACTTTTCCTTTGCAAGTGCTTTTTGAATGCATTGTAGGTGATTGTTGTCAAGTTTCTATTGTAACTTGTTAATTACTACTATAAAACCTCAAAAAACTCATAGTAAAACCTTTATTTCTGTGGATTCTGACTAACTTTTTCAATTTTTTCTTTCAAAAGGTACTACATCATCATAACCTTAATGTCCATGTGAAATCTGAACGTTGTAGCCCCACCCGTTTGGTCAGAATCGGCCCAAATGTGTCGAAAATATCGTACTAAAAATTGAAAAACTAATATTAAAACATTTATTTCGATGGATTCTAGCTTACTTTTTCATATTTTTCTTTCATAAGGTACTACATCACCATAATCTTAATGTCCATGTGAAATATGAACGTTGTAGCCCCTCCCGTTTGGTTTAGACTCGGCCCAAATGTGACGAAAACATCGCATTACAACTCGAAAAAAAATCGTAAAAGTACGATATTCATGAGAAATATTTCTTCGATTGTACCCAAAAACAATACACCTCTAAGTTTAGAAAAAACGAAGGTCTTCTCAAATTTTCATCAAGATCGCTTATGCCGTTTGCCCGGAATCCTGCTAACAAACAGACAAAAATACAGACAAAAAAAAACAAAACAAAAAAACAAAAAAACATTGGAGCTAAATATTTTGGGGGGTCAGTGAAATTAAAGTTTTCGCTTCGCTCGCTACGCTCATCCAACTAAGTATTTTTTTTTAAATCACTATTTAAAAATGAAAAAAACCGTTTGTAAATAAAATAACCATGCCACCCACGTGTTATAAACCGCTTAATCCCCTGACATTTGCACTTTGCAGTGCAAGAGAACTCCCTTGCCCATATATCTAACCCTTGTTTCCGAGAAGCATGAATGAAACGCGCACCTGACAACTTTCCAACACCATTTGTTCCCTGTCTAATTGATTAATACTGAAAGGTTTTTTATTGGCCCACCTGTGGAATGCACGCCTGATTGGCCGAGCTGAGACGCTCTACCAGGTTCGCCAACCTCACAGATAGCGTGCTAAACCGAGATTATACGAACGTGACGAAAATTTAAGGATTTTTTTTTATTGCTGTTTCTTAAAATGATAATTATGTTTACTACAAAGTGAGATACGCCTTGTGATTTGCATTTATTTTAATTTTCTCACAATGTTTTGTTTTTTCTAATTAAGTATCTGAACACACATGACATGTTTATTTTAATTTAATTTAAGATCATGGACGCGTGAGCGAGTTCCCCTGATTTGCATTATTACATAATATATGAAACCTGACCCGTACCCTTCCCCCTTCCTCTTTAGAGCCAAGAAATTGAATAAATTGAGACATAACTAGGAAGCTTCGCAAGCGCTTTTTCAGGCGCGTTGTTGGATGAGCGTAATTGGTGCATTGAGCTGCCATGTGTTATGCAGATGGTATTTAAATTGATTTCGTTTTCCCATTGCTATGGCCTGCGAGACACGCTTGGTAATATTGTTTTAATTTTTACGACGACGACATGAGGATCAGGGGCGCACATTACATTACACACTACATTACAATCGAATAAAGCATGTAGGTGTTTAAGTCGTTTAATTTGGTAAGAAACGAAAAAAGCGTAAAATTGCGATTTTCATGAGAAATAATTTTTCGATTGCGCTCAAATTACACATAAATATATTACTTCATAAAATTAAGTTTCTGTGAAAAAATCATTACAATCGGATAAAGCATGTAGGCCTAGGTGTTATAAGTCGAAGTTTTTTTTTAAAATCGTAACATTGCGATTTTCGCGCGAATAATCTTTGATTTTAACGCGCCCTAAAACTAATACCAAATACGAGAAATAATTTTTCGATTGCGCTCAAAAACGTGGCAGTTCTAAGTTCAGAGATTTCGAAGATCTCCAGAAAATTTCATCACAATTGGAGTAGTATTGGTTTAGCCGGAATCGTGTTAACAAACACAAAAATACAAACAGAAAGAAAGAAAGAAAAACATTACGGATTTTTTTCTCCAGTGTAGTGAAATGGAATCTTCACTTCGCTCATCCAATTATTAGTACCGTACGCGCACTGGTGTATTTGTTCTTAGAAACTTAATGCCCATTAAGCCAATCAAATTAGGAGGGTGTCACACATTTCATATAACCCGCATCATTCTACTGTACGTCCGTCCGTCTGTGCGTGTGTCACGTCTCACAATAAAAACCGAACATGACTTCCGATTAACATGCGTTAATGTGAGCATTGCCCTTCAACAACGATGATACAGAATGAAGGGGGACTGGCTAGCCTAGCCCCCCCCCAAAAAAATTAACATTCACGAACTTTTTCTTGTGGTAAGCCCACCCGGCGCCCACCTCTATGGTTGGTTATGAGCACTGCGAAATATTTTATTTTTGTATTCTTCTTCGGCGATCTATTTATTAAGTAGCTTCGCTCTTTTGACTATTTATACCTACCGTATCTATCAGACTCAGTGGCGGAACTTCGTTTCAAATTTCTATTTCCCCCCCCCCCCCCCCCCGCCCCCCAAAAATATACACACAGGCTCAGCGTTGTATTTAGTCTTTTCATCGGGGCTGGGGGGGGGGGGGGGCGAATCTCCCCAACAATATTGCCACAGGCGCAAATTTTGAAAATCTGTTTTTTTTAGAGTGCATTTGATGCGTTTTAGAAAAAAGTTTTGGGCTGAATGCAATACCAAATAAAGTAGTTTTTGTGGGTTGTGTTATGGACGCTAAAAGTTCCTAAATATCCACTAGATTTCACCTTCAATCCACTAGATTCACAAAACGGTCATTTTAGCAACGAAAACAAATACAATATTTTCCAAACTGGGTGAAAAACTGTTTTTGTGACTATTTTTTTTTTAACGAGGCCACCTAAACAAGTCTGGGCCCGCCCGCAGTTGCGGGCCCTGCGGGCGCCTAGTTCCGCCACTGATCAGACTATGGCCCACAGGGCCTGCTATGTGAGGACTGATGACTCCGCGGCTCTGCCTAAACGCTATGATTTATACGTGGGATGAGATCCCGCCTGTGTTAACATAGTAATTACTAGTTGCGTCTTCACCATCAATCTGCTATTAAATATAATAGCTTTTTGAATATTATAATAATAATTATCCAGTAGAATATTTTGTGTGTTTTTTAAGTAGGCTGTTTCATTTCGGTAATTTCTCGTCCGTGTTTTGCAAAACATATGTAGGAAATAATGCGCTGATGTGAGAGATGCGTGCATGCGTGTGTGCGTGAATATGCGTGTTTACAGTGGCGTATCCTGACGGGAACAGGGGAGGATTTAGCCCCCACCCCCTCCCTGAAATCTGAAAACAATGTCTTTTTTACAAGGTCTAAAAATTAAGTTTGTGAATGGTAGTTGGTTTAAGTCTACCAAAAATCAAATGATTTTCTCGAAAAGACAACCTGTACCAAAACAGATTGTAAAGAAAGTCTTAGCTTCCCACCCACATACCGTTGCGTGGTGCATGTGTGAAGCCAACAGACATAGGATCTTGCAGGGTGTCTACAAGACGGGAAAACCTGTAAAAATCAGGGAATTTAATAAATCTGGAAAAGTCAAAGGATTTTTTTTCATTTTTTTCTTGAATTTTACAAGAAATGTAAAAATATCAATATTTTAGTAATTTCAATACCTTTTTTGTCGCTGAAAATAGCAATTCTCAATTTTCAAAAACAATTCTAAATTATTTTGCCGTGTCTGGTATTTAAAATTACCGACAAAATCGACATTGAACTAATAAACAATTTTTCCTCCATTATAATGTGCGGGAAAGCCAAATTTGCAGCCTGGAAAAATATAATTATCCATCTGGAAAACCTGGAAAAGTCAGGAATTTTGTAATGGAAAATTATTAGACATCCTGTCTTGAAAGCTGCACTGAAAAATATTCCTGGATGTACATCACTGTGTCACTGTGTGTATGTGCGTGTGTGGACGAGTGGAGTGAAACACCTATTGGATCCAAAGTGTCTTTCTGGCTCTACTAAACTTTTATTTTGTAGGGTACATACCAGATTTAGTCGGTTTGACCCTTAGGTGACCGACTAGGTTCTTACAGGGATTAATACGTTGTAAGGAAGGAGAATTCGCATTATCTACAGAGGAAAACATTAGGAAAAACCTTCAGTCAGGATTGCCGGTCTGACGGGATTCGAAACCCGGGACCTCCCGAATCAGAGTGTGCATGCGGCAGCACACGAGTGTTTCTCCTCTGCCTTGCATGCTATTAGCACTAGAAAGCTCCCAAGCCACCGCCCAAGCCCTGGGCTGCATGGGCCTATCTCATCCTGTATCTCTCCGGGGCGTTCAAGACATGCGACCTACTGTGTGTTGTGATTTGGGTACGTCGACTTGCTTACTTTAACTTAGAGCATGGAGAAAACTAAGAGGAGTCGCTGAGGCTGGCGCGGAGACGAGTGTAGGCGCTCAGCTTTCTGTTGTTTTTCTTCGGGTAAATGCTTTATAACACCATTATCAAATTTTACACTTACATTGATAAAAAAAATCTATTTTATCCAGTAGGCCTACGCGCATTCCTTAATGAATTTATTGATAATTTTGATTAAAAAATTACTGAAATCACCTTAAGGCTATTCGACCGCGTTTTCTATTTTCCAAAATATGCTACCAAGTCAAAACATAGTTAATGGGCTTTCAAACCTGGCTATTTAGTAAATCAAAAATATTTTTTTTTAAATTTTTCTGATCCGGAACGAAAAAATTCGCAGGAAAGACAATTGTTAAAATAAATATTTTTTCTCTCAGTCAGTCCATTGAAAAACAGTCGAAAATTAATGTCACAAAAACACAACACCCTACGTTGAATGGTGTGCCTTGGCGAATTGAAGTTGGAAATTATTTTGAGGTGGCTATATTGGTCGTGTACCGGATCAGAAAAATTTGAAAAAATATTTTTGATTTTCTAAAATAGCCATGTTTCACAGCCATTCACTATATTTTGACGAAGGAGCATATTTTGGAAAATAGAAAAACGCGGTGGAATAGCCTTAATTTACTCAATTTTGGTCATCTTCGGGAATTTATTCCAAGTGTATATATTTTTTAAACTCAAATTTGCATACTGGATATCAATATTAAAATCAATGTGAACGCGCAGGTTAATTTGGTTTTATCGTATAAGATAGACGGTTTGGTGGAAATTTCCCGAATTGAAATCCATGTTTTTGATTGCGCTTTTTTCACGTTTTGGACTTATGTCTCGCAATGGATCTTTAAGGCTTATTTTTTGCAACCAAGTGCGGATATTACTATAGAAGTATTTTATTAACATTCGTGCAAAATTTGGTAATGATATTCACCATCCATTCAGCAGAAATCGGTTACACCTGAGTGCGCGCATTTGAGTTTGGCCAAGCTCAGCGTCCCACCCCCCCCCCTTTTTTTTAGCGAATTCTTTATATTTGCTATTTAAATTTTAAAATCCTTTTACTATTACTTCATGTGTTTCCATTCGCCGTTCTTTGGGAGTACGTTCCTTATGTTTTGTTCTCAATTTTCTTACAATACATGTTACGTTATCCCGAGATCTGAATTTAACACAATAAAGATCAATCAAATTCTGCAATATATAATGTAATTTCTTTACGAATTCATTATCTATAAGATATTTTTCATGGTCATTAACTAATGTGCAAGAGTATCCCGGATATTAAAAGTGTGCCGCGCGCTATCACTGCGCCACCCGGGTCATTCACCACAGCCACACCCAAAGACACAGCCACCCAATGTACCGTGTATTCGCACTATCATCGGGCGTCGCTGCCTCTCTCTCTCTCTCTCTCTCTCTCTCTCTCTCTCTCTGCGACCCCCTGGGGCCGAGTGGTGAAGTTTCAGAAGAATGCAACCGAGATGCAGTTTTGAACTTTTAACTAATAACATCTTTATTATAATTACACGTGTTTTAGTAACTGCTACAGGAAATAGCGTGTGAAATCTGATAATATTATTTATGCGGATTCATGTTTTCGGACTCCTCTTTTTCACCTATAGATAGACTGAGAAATTAATTTGTGTTAAGAATTTTCGCTGTAGGGCATACACCTGTTTTTACCTTTTGGGCCCACACTCAATTGACGAGTTACACATAGTGATTGAAACACGAAATTGAAACAGAATCAACAAGCAAAAAATATTTAGCATCCTAAGGGTGGCTAGACATGTTATGAAAGCCATAAACTGGTCATAAAATTGGGCACAGGCAGTGAATTTCCTTTGAAATATGTTGATTTAACAACGATACAAAATTAATAACGAACTTGACTTTTAAATAATGAATAGTACCTATATTTATGTCTTAAATTATCTCATTCCTTGTACGGCCGGATGCGACCGCTAGAGTCGGTAAGATTATTTCCTCCACTCTTAATTTAATAGTTGTTTTGTCATTAAAATCCAAAGAGCAATCAAAATGTTCATTTGCCGTTCGTGCTGGTAAAAAAAATCGGGAGCTTACCATCCGTCACTTTTACTATCGATATTTTGTTTTTAATATATTTTATATAGATTACACGGGAAAACTCTGCTCTGAAGCTGTCTTCAACTATGTCAAATTTACATTCAATGCAAAATTACGCCCATCTGGATTTTGATAAAACGATGCTACATGTACTGGATTGAAACAGATTTTCGTAAGTATAATCCTTGGGCATTTTCTGTAGATGGAGTGGCCCCAAAAGAATAGGTTCTCTTGTTTTGTATACCAAACTCACTAAACTTATGAAAGATCTGCACGGTAAGAAGTAAATCTGTGTTCGAGCCCCTTTACTATAAAGGAGAATGCCTAAAAATAAAACTATTTACGCAGACATAAAAATGAACTTAGTAAGATAATAATTTTGATAACATATTCAAATGGACTTAAACAGTATTAATCGGAATTAATTATTAAGCAAAATTTGAAATTGGGATTTAAAAAAAATAAGTCATCGCGTTTGAACCCCAACCGTGCGAATAGTTTGTTTTTGATTGTGCCATTCGTTCTACTCTACGTTTCTAAAACCTGTATTGAAATGCACGCTTGCATGCTAGTGAGGCTGGTAATGGTATATGACGTGCGAATACCATAAGAGTACAGCCATAATATAAAAAGTCTAATTTATAGTGATGTGTTATTAGGAGATATTGTAATTACAACATAGCGGTCCTATGACGCTTTCGGCAGTGCAATTATTAGTTATCTGTGCTTTTGGCCTATATGGTTGAAAGTTGTTTCCTGTGTCGAGACCGAGAAACATCTGACATCTGAAAATGTTAATTGTGTTTACCATGAGTACAAAAAAGTAAACCATTACAAAAAATCACCTATTTGAATTTTGAAATTAAAAAATAATTTAATTTATAATTAATTCTTTCGACGTTTTGTTGACTTGGGATTATTGTTATAATTAGTTTCCAATTTACCCTTAAACAGCTGCTAAGCAGTATTTCTGATCGAGTCCAAACAGGAAATTTCTTTATTATTTTGATTTTTATGGTGGAGGTGCCGGGTTATTCAACGCGAGTGTGAGAACGTAAACATCCTTATTCATTTTTGGTGATTTTAGCCACACTTGACCTACTTGTTTGTTCAGCAGAACAAAAGGTACCTCATGGCCTTAAAGGGCCCGTTCACCTCTTTAACAAGTTATTCTTAAAACCAAGTACGAACATAAAAATTAAGTTCATTGTGTATATTTCCATACCTACGTCAATAGGGGTCTTTAAATTCATCGGCGCGCTTCGGGTCAGTGACGTCACTGACCCGAAGCTGGCGAGGTGTTGCAACACACGCACAGCTACTAGCGGCGAGTAACGCGTGAGGCAGGTCCTGGTCTATCTATCGAGATAGTCTGTTCTACGAAAACAAAGCGGAAGGCCTGCGATCATCTGATTAACAATACGTTACAGTTAAACCAACACCTGTTTTTTAAACACATACGTTGTTGTCGTCATTTTAATGGAATAAATATTATATTGGCACGTTCTTATAAAGTTATATGTTGCCAATCATGACAGGTAGGCCTAATAGTGGAGTTAAATAAGTATTGCCTATACAACATAATACACGCGATAGCGATTCTCACACACACACAAACACACACACACATGATACAGAATTACTTGCACTTTAAAAAAATAAAAGCGATTTGGTTATAGCATTTAAAAAATTCAATTATTCTTCCACAAAAGTGAAATTACATGATTAAAGTAATTCCAAACGCTATGGGCTAACAGCAGTTTCTGTAATCATGTAAATGTCAGGATTGCCAGGGGTGAGGATCGACCGCGGACCTCCCGAATAACTCTCGCGCGTTATGAATGTACTACATCTCAATCGAAAACCGATTAACAATGTATCATTATCCCAAGCGGCATTTTATTTTTTTTTCTCATGGAATACTCTGTATATTTATTATTTAAAGCCGCCTTATGACCACAATTGTGTATACAGAATGAATAACAAATCTATGTTGCCTGTTAGTTCAGTTTCTGTTCGTACTTGTAGACCTCACCAATGCGGAGGTCTGCTTACTTTATTACGCCAGACATCAATGTTTCTCTACATTGTACTGATGGATGTTTTTTTCCAAAGCTTTTCGTGGCGTAAAATATGAGAACATCTTTGAAAACTATCATCTCCCCAAAACTACTATATGCTTAGTTATTATACACTGCGCCGACTCACGTTCAAGCAATTCACTAATAAAGTCACTCTCGTCGCAACAATTTGACTCTTTGTCGGTTGACTTTTTGACACTTTGTGTACAAACTCTACATGAACACTACTGAATAGAATTCGCTTGCCCTGTTACGTATAGTAAACATTCTTATTTTTTGCACCTATTACACCACTCCTCAATGTCATCATAACGATGATCGAAACGAGTGCACGTGTCCAACTGATGTGAAGAGGTCTGCGTAAAGTTTCTGGGCAGTGTTTAATGTTTATTCTCTTCCTTCTTAGTCCCATTAGCTTATCGCTTTTGTTTATATCGTTCGAGTATGCAGGCACTCCCCACTCATAATATATCTTATGGTATATAGATTAATAGAAGAACCATTCCAAACACGATTTAAAAATCCACATCAACAGCATATTCTACAAAAGGATGAACAAATGACGTACAGGCATCAGCAGTAAATATATATTTCGGCTAGGTGTACGGTGTTTTGAATGTGTATACAGCAAGTGCGCTGTGCGCTTATCAAGTCGATTGTCAAAACGACATAACTTCGTAAACACCTCTACACTTGACACTGAGCCGAATAACACATGGCATGCGTTTTTATTTCAACCTAATTTGAAGCGAGTATGCCATACTTGACTACATGTCATATCCCCCCTCGCCAAGCATCTTTAAATGTCCAATACGATGACTCAGTTCGCCGCGACACTGGCTACTCGACTCGGAAGCCAAGGCCGTGTCGTGCGTTGTTGCCAGTACAGCGAAGTTGCGAAAACATAGTCAATTTCATTACATATTTAACAGTTAATATATGGTGATTATGATTGTTTTCGAGAAAGAATTTGTTGTAAATGGAGTCTACTTAGGTAAATAGACGTCTTGGTACACCTTTACGTAAGAGGTGAACGATCCCTTTAAGCTTCGCCAAGATATAAAATAAAGACTCTATTATTATTATTATTATTATTATTATTATTATTATTATTATTATTATTATTATTATTATTATTATTATTAATTATTATTATTATTATTATTATTATTATTTTATTGGATGTATTTCATACAAACTCGGTCAAAACCGGAGCCAACATGTTGTACGGACTTACGTCGTCCTTCCATGTGTATCTATATTACATACCTACATTATTACTTTGTCTTAACTCTAACTAAAATAAGTCATTTAAAATATAGTTTGTAGATGATGTTTTCTTTCTGCTGTGTACGGTCGTGGCCGATTTCTCGTCACCATCCTAGCATTTGCTCTTCGGACTATGGGAAACCACGAAAAACCATGTCAGGATGGAAGTGTCTCGGAATCTCGAAGTATCATTCTTAGTTTAGAAATTTACGAACTATTCTACACGTGTTGAGTATTACTGCCTTTTGAGTCTCGATGTAAACATTGGGTGGAAGATCTAGTTGTTTAATGCTTTCATGTAGCTTTTTCGGTATGATGCCATTAGCCGATATCACGTATGGGATTGTATTTACCTTTTTCTGTTTCCACATCTTCTTGATCTCAATTGCAAGTTCACTATACTTGTCAATTTTTTTCTTCCATGTAGTCTCGACGTTATGGCACATTGGGACAGCAACGTCAATAAGGGTAGTTTCTTGTTTCTTCTTGTCAATTATAATTATATCCGGTCTGTTGTGATGTATAGTTTGGTCTGTTATAACTGTGCAGTCGTAATATAATTGAAATCTTTGCTATCTAGTACGTTCTCCGGTTTGTATTGTAGTAAGGTGTGTTTGTGTCGATGAGGTTGTACTTGATGTTTTTGGTAGATAATGTTAGCTACTTAATTGGTTATGTCTGTAGAGGTAATCCGTTTGACATAGTGACTGGCACCCGGATATGATGTGTTCGATTGTTTCACCCCTTACACTACATTTTCTACATTGATCGTTTACTGTCGCATCTTGTATAATGTATTTTTTTTATAATTTTTCGTTGCAATCACTCTGTCTTGAATAGCCAGCATAAAACCTTCTGTTTCTCCAAATAGTTCCCCGTTGTTTAACCACCTATTTGATGCTTTAATATATACGTGACCTTTATGTAGTTCATCATAATGTCTCTTGTGTAGGGTCTTTTCTGAGAGACGTAACTCTTTTGAAGCGTCAGTTATGAGTTTCCCTTGTAGATTGACATTTTCGTTTGCTAGATTGAGTGGAGTTAATGATTTGTCAGCTAGCACCACAGCCCTATGCAGTGTTGATTGGTTGCTCTTTGTAAAAAAATATTTTCTTAAAATGTCTAGTTGTTTATAATATAAGTTGTTCAGATCAATTAGGCCTCGTCCTCCTTGTTCTCTTGGAAGTGTCAATCTCTCTATTGCTGATTTAGGATGATGCATTCTGTGTTTAGTAAGTGTAGTACGAGTTAATATTTCCAGCGCGTGGATGTCTGTCTGCGTCCATTTAATGATTCCGAATGAATATGTCAGTACTGGTATAGCATATGTATTTATTGCTGTGATCTTGCTTTTACCGTTTAGTTGCGTCTTGAGGATAGTTTTTAGTCGCTTCTTGTATGTATCTATCAATTTTATTTTTATTTTTTATTTTTATTATTATTATTATTATTATTATTATTATTATTATTATTATTATTATTATTATTATTATATATATTATTATTATTATTATTATTATTATTATTATTATTATTATTATTATTATTATTATTATTATTATTATTATTTATCTGATAAAAATGAGAACTTAACTTTTTTTCGACATACCGATATCGAAATTTGTTGTGCAATATCGATAATTGAATGATATGTTAAAGCTCAGCTCTAATTAAAACGTAGTCTACATGTGTATGCACTGCACACGGAGCACATATTCCTGCTTGCCTGAAGGTATGTTAGTGTCCACGGCTCATGTCCTTCACCAGTAACATGCAACAAGTGGATGCAGCGCGTTATGGCGGGAAACTCCAAGCTGTACAGCTCAGTGATATAATCAACGTGAAGTTGGCGTAAGTGTTATCAAGGTTATTTATACAGATTGTATGTGTGTGTACGACAGACGCAAAGTAATATTATTATTACCTAACTCAACAAAGTATTTTCCCGTTTCGCGATTAGGTTGAATCTGGACTTGTATTCATATTCAACGTCGAGTAGATTGTAATGTTTTTTTTGCGTGTTTAATCAACTTATTTGAATATCTGCTAACCGCTAACAATTTTTATTTATTAATCTTTTTAATCTTTTTGGTTACGTTTATTATGACTATTTTAAAAAATATTTTCTGTTCTTTTCTTGTAGACGCTCAAACGATGTGGTAATGAAATGTTTGGCTTCGTAGCGCCGTAGACACGTCTGTCACCCCCCCTCCCCCCCCCACATCAGTGCTGGTGGTGTCAGTACAAGCAAAACTAATTACTGCAACTAAGTACTACCCATACTAAGTACCTCTACACAATACTCTCCCTTGAGGGTAGTTTCTTGCAAGCGTTGCACGTGCGATAGCGTATAAAGTGCTCGTTGCTGTAACTTCTCCTGACAATGGTGATACCTTGACAAGAAGCCTTGTGTGTCCGGCTTGGTGTGTTGATCCAAGAGTTCACTGTGTTTGTACACCTGATACTCGTACACCTCATTGTCGTCAATTGTCGATTCTCGATGTAACATAAACCAAGTGCAATATTTATCTGGCTACGTTTCACTTTCCTATTTTGCCCATCATCATCATCATCATCATCATCATCATCATCGTCGTCGTCGTCGTCGTCGTCGTCGTCGTCGTCGTCGTCATCGTCATCATCATCATCATCATCATCATCATCATCATCATCATCATCATCATCATCATCATCATCATCATCATCATCATCATCATCATTTATTAGTATCTATCACATTACATTGCGTCAACCAACAATTTATCAATAACAGTTGAAGTTGTTGACTAAATATACAAAGTTATTACAATACATTATACATTGTTTTAAAGCATAAAACACCATACATATTGCACCGCACTACCAGCATACACATAAAACGGTAAAATTGGACAATTGTTGTTAACATATTAAAATTAACAACAATAATCAATATCAGGTACACACAATAATACTAAAAAGTACATGCATACAATGTATACTCCTTTGCACCGCTCAAATTGTAACAATAATACATATACATACAAAACAAAATAGGTCTAAGATGAACCGTAATGTCAATCCTATTTTTACACCATAAATCACGCAATCTCTGCGTTTGTTAAAACGAATTAAAATATGTATACAATTAGTATTTTTTTTCTTTTACGTCATCAGTTGTATTGTCGATGCCCAGTTACATGTTCAATAAAAATGTCTCTGCTCCACCGGATAGTGTCACTGACCATCAACTTTCTCATTAGGGTAGAGTACCTTTTTCCAATTCCAAGCACTTCACAACCCGATCATTCCTAGTATCCCACGATCCGAGACTACCCACAACCACTGCTTCAACCACAGTTTCAAACCCCTGGCTTCTAAGCACTTCGGCATGTGGCGTATACTTCCTGATCTTGCAATCTCGAGCAGCTAGCAAGGCGTCGTCGTGGTTCTCGGCGGGTACGTAACGTCCACTATACAAGCTTTCTTTGTTATGATGTTCGTAATAACTAGATCAGGTCTTTCCCTCAGATCGCAATATGGAATCTTCTGATTAACTCGGATTGTTTTTGCCTGATTCCTCGGAATAGCCTTAACTAATCTGTTCAACACAGCATTATGCCTCTCTGTCCATGCAGCAGTATGATATCGACACGAGTTCAAAACATGTGGTAAAGTTTCGTGCCCATAGTCACACCGGCGACAGTTAGTAGGAGCATTTCCGTACCTCCGAGTACCATTTAGCCCCACTGTATCTAATCGCGCCTTTGTACAAACCGCCAGTCACAGAACCGTGTAAATCGCCCAGTTGACATGAAATGGTTACTAGCCTGAGATTTGCTAGAATGTCTATTCACCTTTCCCCTGGTCTGGCTTCGAACGAAGTCTTTCTTTATAGTTGTGACGGAGACCATTTCTTAGTTGGTTAGCCAAATAGCCGCGAGCCTTTGGCGGTATAGTATGCCTATCGGGTGTCCGATTTGGCATATTTATTGTAATGGCTATCTCACCTCTTGCCTCACTGTACCCCCACTGACACCCAATGCGTGTTTGTAGCCTCCTTGTAGCATTACGTGCTCTAGTCCAAATGGAACTGAAGTCATTACTTCTACCTCCCAGATCACCAACCATGCTTCCCGAAAGGAACTGGCAACAGTCGTGGACCGTAGGTTCTCTACCAATACGTTTCCTAACTACCTCCTTTAGTGAGGACCACGCAATATCCTTACAAAGTGGATCGCTGGCCGTAAGAAGCCGAAACGGATGGGCTACCGCCAGCACATCTACAGAGTCATTAGTTGGTAACAGGCCTGCACCCCCCTCTGCCATGGGCATGTACACCACCTCTGCGCTGGCACGTCGAGGGAGTGATAGCCACCGTTTCGCGGCCGCCTTCATTTTGCGGTCAAATTTATAAAAGGCAGTCTTTCTCATCCCTCCCCCACGCATTATAAACTCAAGCCGTGGGAGGAGAAAAGTCCTTACGGCATCTAACTTTTGCCAGGGTGCTAACGGAGAAACATCAATTTTGTGTAGGTCTTCACACATTCTCTCCAGTTCAGCTACTGGCGTTTGTTGGACTCTGAATCCAGTAGGAACGCCCAGATGCTGGTACGCCTCCCCATCGTTCAATGCTTTCATTGGAGTACCTTGTATGAGGAATACAGTTGGAAGCGTATCTCGTGTTTTTCTGCAGTCGATACTTAGCGAAGCACACTTTTTTGGGTTAAATGTCAGTCCTGCCCACTTGGCTGCATCCCCAGCTACCCTCAAAAGACGTCGTAGAGCCAATTCATTTTTAGCTGCTAAAACAAAGTCATCGGCATAGGCCAGTATGGAAATCGATTGACTATGAATTTCAGCCCCACAACTATCACTTAAGTTGGTAATCGCTCTAATGATTGGCTCAATAGCAAGATTAAACAGAATTGGGCTTAGCGGGCACCCTTGTTTCACTCCAGCTTTGAGCTCAATATCATTTGTATAGCCTTGACCTGTTCTAACTCTAGTAACACTTCCATGGTACATGTCAGCTATGATCTCTAGAACGTCTTCAGGTACGCCCAGTTGTCTTAGTGCCTCCTTCATATACTCGTGTGGTACTGACCCAAAGGCATTTGAAAGATCAAGCCAAGCTGCATATGCCTCTTTATTGTGCCTTCTGGCGTTGTCAATTATAGATTGCAGGACAAAATTATGCTCTAGGCATCCCTCAAATTCCATGAACCCTTTTTGCATTGGTGAAATGATGTTGTTACTAGATGCCCAGTTCGATAGCCTTCCTCCCAGGATTCCTGCATATAGTTTGCTCATAGTTGATCCTAATGTAAGAGGTCGCCAATTGGACAAGTCATCCCTACCACCCTTTCCCTTGTAAATTAGCACAGTTCTTGACTTTTTCCATGCCAGTGGAATTCGTTTTGACTTAAGGCAAATGTTAAAGATCGCACATAATAAGTTGCATTCACTATCTATTTTCTTCAAGAAACTATATTTTATGAAATCTGGCCCAGGCGCTGAGTCTTTCATGCTAAAGAGGCGTGATTTTATCTCCCCTGCTGTAATAGGGCGGGATATATCATCATCTCCAGTAGTTTCCGAATGCAAATTTGGAATTATGTTGGGGGGTGGTGTCCAGTTATAGTCAGGATTATTGAACGAGTCTTTAAAGTAATCTTCCACCTTGTTTTTGTCTACGCTACAGAATGGTGAAGAACCTTGCATTATTTCCTCAAATGCTTGTTTTTTACTCACCCGGTACAGCTTTTGCAACCGACTTGCATCATTACCATTGAACTGCTGACCTTGTTGCTCTTGGGGGGCAGCTCCTGTCGCCCATCGATGGTGTCGTCTGCATTTTGATCAGGACTAGGGTTGCGGATGTGCCGCTCGTTTCGCCTTTCTGGAACACCATTACCCCGCTTTCCACCTGCATCAGACCGCGACTTTCCACGGTTGTTACCACGATTTCCAGGTTGCCGATGACGACCTGGTGGTGGCGTACCTCTCATATTATCCTTCTTCTCGTCTGCAAGGGATTGCATCATCATCATCATCATCATCATCATCATAAAACACCATACATATTGCACCGCACCACCAGCATACACATAAAACGGTAAAATTGGACAATTGTTGTTAACATATTAAAATTAATAACAATAATCTATATCAGGTACACACAATAATACTAAAAAGTACATGCATACAATGTATACTCCTTTGCACCGCTCAAATTGTAACAATAATATATATACATACAAAACAAAATAGGTCTAAGATGAACCGTAATGTCAATCCTATTTTTACACCATAAATCACGCAATCTCTGCGTTTGTTAAAACGAATTAAAATATGTATACAATTAGTATTTTTTTCTTTTTACGTCATCAGTTGTATTGTCGATGCCCAGTTACATGTTCAATAAAAATCATCATCATCATCATCATCATCATCATCATCATCATCATCATCATCATCATCATCATCATCATCATCATCATCATCATCATCATCATCATCATCATCATCATCATCATCATCATTTATTAGTATCTATCACATTACATTGCGTCAACCAACAATTTATCAATAACAGTTGAAGTTGTTGACTAAATATACAAAGTTATTACAATACATTATACATTGTTTTAAAGCATAAAACACCATACATATTGCACCGCACCACCAGCATACACATAAAACGGTAAAATTGGACAATTGTTGTTAACATATTAAAATTAATAACAATAATCTATATCAGGTACACACAACAATACTAAAAAGTACATGCATACAATGTATACTCCTTTGCACCGCTCAAATTCATCATCATCATCATCATCATCATCATCATCATCATCATCGTCGTCGTCGTCATCGATGGCGCTTTTTATCATCTAGTATCTATTGACTGAGCCGCCGGTATATGACAAGTATTGTTTTCGTTGTAAACTTTGTTTCGAGAGGTCGCGGTTTCGAATCCCTCTCCCAGAAATCCTGACTGAAACCTCTTTCCTAAGTTTTCATGTCTTTATCTTAGCCCACCGGCTAAGTATAGTATAGTATAGTTTATTGGGTATACAATACAATATGTTCTATACTTAATTACTATGTGTCTCCGGTGACAGATACAATGACCTGTATTTGCTCTATGGCTATCATTGTTATCAATCTTAAAATAAAATGTAACAATGATAACAATTTCCAGCACAAAATATAAATTTACTTTGATAGTTATTGTGGTAGTATTATTGTTGGATGAGCGAAGCGAAGACTTAATTACACTCACTGACCCCTCAAAAAATTTAGCTCAATGTTTTTTTTTTTTTTCTGTCTGTTTGTTCGCTCTTTACCGGGCAAACGGCATATGCGATCTTTTTGAAAATTTGAGGGGACCTTCGAAATCTCTGAACTTAGACTTGCCACGTTTTTGGGTACAATCGAAGAAATATTTCTCATGAATATCATACTTTTACGATATTTTTCGATTTTAAGTGCGATATTTTCTTGACATTTGGGCCGATTCTGACCAAACGGGTGGGGCTACAACGTTCATATTTTACATGGACATTAAGGTAATGGTGGTGTATTGCTTTTTGAAAGAAAAAGTTGAAAAATTAGCCAGAATCTATATAAATAAAGGTTTTAATATAAGTTTTTTGAGGTTTATAATAACAATTAACAAGTAACAATAGAAACTTGACAACAATCACCTACAATGCGTTCAAAAAGCACTTGATAAGTAAAGAGATCCCACGCAAACTAAAAACTTACAAAAAAGCTCATCCATCAACGCGACTAAAAAAAGCGTTTGCGAAGCTTCCTAGTTATAATATTAAATTTTAGGACATTACTGACGGTAAAATTGTCAAATCAAATGGTGTTTCACTGCTGAGTTTTTGTATAGACATCGAAAGTAGATCAATGAAACTATAAATGTTCTGTAGGCCTATCGAAACTCCGTCTTCCACTCGTTGGGTAAAACCTCCGGGAGTGAAACCGCGGGACTTCCTCCCCAGCCTCCCGAGTCCTTCCTTCCTGGTCCTGATCTGCGCGCGACCCCGGCTGCGGTTTTCCTCCTCTCTGATCTCCCGTCCTACATCTCCATCTCCTGCGTGGGCTTCGCGGGCTTTGCGCAACTCTTCAAGGTTGGAGCAACACGTGCTCTAGCTGTGAGAGGAGGGTTCAGTATATCAATATGCAAATCAATATTAAATTCCATATCCATTTCAATATTCAATAATGATATCAAATTCAATGTTCAATATTTTATTCAATATCGAATTCAATGTTAATATTTTATTCAATATCGAATTCAACGTTCAATATTTAATTCAATATCGAATTCAATGTTGACGTACAACACGTATCTTATTATAAATTTAAAACTAGTAGAACAGGTAAATTGATTATTAAATTGAAATGATTGGACATGCACTGTTCTTGTAAGAAATATTTTTTAATAATGATATTTCGACACTAGTCGAGTGACTTTCTCAAACTGAGTCGAGTGTCTTTCTCAAACATAGGGTCAACTAAGGAATATTTTAACAATACAAATAAATATTAAGAATAACAAAAACGACCATGAAACATGCATGCCAATAATTTATGATGAACATAAAATTAAACATTGCAGAAACAAATAATACGTGAGGGCAAGAACATAAACACTAAAACGTCAAAATATCAAGTTTAAGACAGCAATGCACGTATCTCATTGTCACACTCACATTATATTCAGGCGTAAACTTTCTTTCCAGAACTACATTTGACAATGAAATTGCAAAATCCTTCTTGTTATCCCAGTTTTCGGGAGTTTGGGAATATTCTCAAAAGAATTGCTCACAATTTTTAATTTGTTCCATACTTGAATTTTGAAATTTACATAACAATAGTTAAATCTTCATATTACGACCTAATTCTAACATGTATGCTTATTGCCTATACTCTATATCTAAATATAAAATTATCTAGAAAATAATAATTTAAAAACAAATAGGCCTACAATATTATAGAGAGCATGAAATAATATCTTCACCAAAACCTTTTGCATCCAAGGGATTATTTAATATTCATCGTAAGTGGGGCCCACTTACGTATTGCATATTGCAGTGACATGTGGTTACTCAGCTGCACTTTCTATGCACATTTCCCTAAATCCTGCCGTACAGATTCAGAATTATCTATTAGTTTTTCTGCTGCTTAATCCGATGACTACCCCCCCCCCCCCCCCCCCCGGGATGGCGGGGTCGTGTGAAATACTGTTTGTTGATGTGTATCAAGAATTGAAATAAATTAATATTTGAGTTATCAACATTCAAGAATTCATCATTTAAAATCTGAATGAAGCCGACATGAGAAATTGCTTTTTATTTTGTAACTATACAAACAACGAAGATTCGTGAATGGCTCGCTTGAGTAACATGGGTATACAGTTGAATTCATTTCAACAAAGTTCTGTTTGGCTGTTGCTTTATTTGTCAGTGTAGGTTGCACTGAATACACTGCAGACTAGACTAAGCTAAGCAGAGCAAAGCCCTGGTGCAAAAACAAACAAATCCTAGGGGTCGCTGCCTAATCTGGTGTTATTAATTGGAGTTGCAGGTAAGCTCCTGAGCTGATGACAACCGACAGGACTAAACTAACGTATGCTTAAAACTTGTTTCAAACACATTTCCATTGAAGTCCGACGTTGCAGATTAGTGAGGTCATCTTATAGAAACTAAAATGTCGTTTTTGTGCTTCTGTTATAAACTCTGTTTGGAAATGTGAGTTTAAGATGGGGTTGGGCATCTTGACCATTTCGTCACAATATGAATGCACGCTGTCTGGAGTTTTTATACATGTTTGATTTCACATAGTTTTCTTTACACCCAAACGGTATCCACATATTAAAATTGTCGAGTTTAAGCGCTCAGCTGTTTTTTTTTTTTTTTTTTTTCGGGTGTGGTTAATAACATCGTTATCATATTTCAGTTGAACGGTGATAAAGAATCAAAGTATGAGATTCAGTACGTGAGTTCCTCAATATATCAATAAATTTTGAATAAACATTTCTCTAATTTACTAAATTTGTGTGAATTCGGAAGTTTGTTCCACCTGCCTAGATTTTTTTACGCAAATTTTTATACTGGATATCAACGTTTAAATCAATGTGAACGCGCTGGTTAATTCGATTAATCGTAAGATAAAACAGTTGAATGGGAACTTTCTGAACTGAAAACCATGTTTGGTTTTTTTAACTTTCTGGATGTTATGTTTCGCAATGACTTTTTACGCCTTCTTCTCTAAAACTAAGTGATGTGGATGTTAATAGAAAGGTACTTTATTAACATTCATACACAATTTGATAATTATATTACCAATCGTTCAGCTGCAATCATAACACCTGCGCTCGTGCATTTTAGTTGCCTCAACCTCTAAGTTTTACTTTAAAGAAAGTTGCCTTAAAATAGGTATTATTAGACTTAGCCTACAGTTATGTGTTTAAAAGATGAGTAAATGGTCATTTATTAAGTAAAATAAAAATAAATGAACTTTCGCTCCGTTCTTAGTTCTCTAGTAAATAACTTATATTTAATATTACGAAAGGTTTTCCTTCGCCTGGCAGACGTTATTACCTATACCTACATAATACCAGAGAATGGAGCAAAAGTTAATTGAATCTATTTAATATATTTACCTGTTCAATAAGAGTTTAATTTAAAATAATGCTAATTTGTTTCGAAGGAAAAAACGAAAAAACAATGAGAAACCTGATCCAGTAAATGCTTATTTTCTTGCTTTTCTAGTTCCCGTTTTCGTGGTTCGTGGGTGGGATTTTATAAGTAGGTCCAACGCGTCCTACATCATAAATTCAATCATGTCCATTTCAAGCTGTTTAGTCGAGTCTTCCTTTTCTCGTGTTCAGTAATTGCACTTTGTAATTTGTAGCAACATTTAAAAAGCGATGCTCAAAATTTAATTTTGATCTTGTTGTGGATGTTGCATTATTGTCTACGAATTGAAATGTAATGGTCAAGAGTGAGGTTATGTCCCGCCCCCCAAAAATTAAAAAAAAATATTCTGTTGTTTTATTAAAGGCCTTCTCTTATTCAGCCAACTTTTTATCCATATATCTTTGACTGTCAATTTATCAAACTCTATAAACTAATTTAGTTAAAATAATATTTTGTTTTTTGTAGACTTGACTTGTCCTAATACCACATATAACTATTACTGTGCTAATATGGTGCATGGCGTTTTTGACTCTATGGCGTATTTGGATTATATAACATCTTGGTTTAGGCTCTGGCTGGAGATTTAAAGGACCTTGACTCGTCCTCATCTCGTTTTTATCATTTCTAGAGGACACATCATGTATTTTACTTTTTCACTTGGTCCGGTATTAATAGTTATTTCACTCATTTCGTTGTTAGTGTTCTCACGTGGTTGGTCCGGCGGTAGTTTTTTCTCCTAGTCCAAGCCTCGACCTCTGCTAGCCGACATGCATGGTCAACATTCCTCCAACACTCGGGAACAACTGACCTTTACGCAAACTAATTGCCAGCATCACGTGCATGCCTGTCAAATTTTCACCACTCGTCTTGTGTTTATTTATATATATTCGTAATTTAGTGTGGAGTTCACTGCAGGTAAAGTTTCTGATGGAGTCGCCACCGGAGATATGTCTACACACTCCGACAATATTATGCACATTTTAAGTACATAGATTTGTGTTTAGATTTGTGATTGTCATGTCGTAGTCATATTGAAATAAATAATAATATAAGAATTAAAATATTTTTATCAGACCATATTGACCCACCTCATAATGTCAACAACCTTCAGTTAGGCATGTGGATGTTTTCTTTTTTTCTTGCATGGAGCTAGCTACGGAGACAAGTCGTTTTGGTGTATTATTTATTATACTAGGGAAACGCCAAAGTCGTTGTTAAACGAGTGAGTGAGCCATGTGTTGAGTACCCCGTAACATTACTTTTCTTCCCCCTACCTTAGGCCTCCCTAGCCTATCATAGGCTAGAGAGGCGCATTATGGCCTTACAGTTGACGCGCCCGTATACCAACTAAACTTAAAAAAACTATTATTAAAATGAATATAATTATCAATCTTAAATGCAAATGTTCCCGGGTACTCAACACATGACTCGCTCACTCGTCTAACAACGACTTTGGCGTTTCCCTAGTCTAGTTGGCTAGAGCGCCCTTATAGCCGAAATAATGGAGACGTGGGTTCAATCACACTAATTGCTCCAGTTTAAACTGTTAGATATTGCTGCTTCTCTAATCGTTTGGAATAATTGATTTGTTAACGATGAGCGAAGTTTTGTCGCAGCTCTTGAAAGCGGTTAGTGAGACACAAACCGCTCAGTTCTGCGCGTACTAAGTCTTACCACGACCGTGGATATATTACGTTACAGGCTAAAGATAATATGATAATGATACACCTCTTTCATATGACATCACATTTGGCAGTTGGCACATAGCTATTTGCTCGGCCAAGATGCATCCGACGTATATGAAACTTTGCAAAGTGGTCAATAAAGCATACATGGACAGCCCTGCTGTCATAGATTTTCAAAATTTGTCTTTATCACCAAAAAAAAAAACCGAAAAAGTAAATTTTTTGGATTTTAAAAAAAAATCAAAATTCGTGAAAACAAAACTTTTTTTTATAAATTTTTTTAAACAAAATTTGGAAATTTTTGGTGCGCAGAGCCCTATATTTCCCCCTTTCGGACATATTTTCCCAAAATTTCAAACACCTGTGATGTCAGTGGCCGAGCGAACACATTATTTTAAAACGCATGGTAATCCATACTCTCTTAAGAGTCTGAGGAAGTGGATTCTGCCTATGCGTAAATAAAGATAACTGGTATAGTAATATCCAAGGATATTAACGAAGAAATAATTTGTCAAAAAGCTACTTTTTTCTATTGTCTTATGATACGCGCTTCGTTTTTATACGCTTTTTAAATATGTTTGTTTTGAAATCGGTTCAGTGACTGGTCCTAAAAGTCGAAAATACGGATTTACAATACGTTGTGTTTTGGGTGGATGTGGGATGAATGAATTACAATGTAATACCGGGCTGCGATTAGCATTGCCCCAAAGTTTCTTGGGAAAAACCCCACCAATATCCTTGGTCTACAATAGGAGATATTGCGATATGTTAACATTGCAGAATCTTCCGAACCGTTTTTCACACGACCACAAATAGCTCCCTAGATCATAGCCTGCTAAAGACCCTAAATTTAGTGTAAGGGTATATAAAAACCATGTGCCCCGAATAAATGATCTTCTTAGACTGACAATACAATGAGGAAACAATATCGTTAATATATGTGCAATATTTACACTATCAAGGCCGCTTTGTGTACCAATAAAAATTTTATTGGAATAAAAAACGTTGCTCAAATATAGTTTTTCAGTGTAAGGTGTGTGCAACCGTAGTATTGCACGTCGTATAAACCCCGGGGGAGGTGAAATAATATACTTTCATTTCGACCGGAAAAAATATATGATAATGTGTTTTAGTAGAATGTCCAAAGATATCTTAATGTAAACTCCAACCTTTTACTGAATAAAACTGTGGAAAATCTTCTGTCAGGGTTGAAAAGCGTCAGCATCGAACAGCGCCCATCGACAATTTGTTTTATGCAGTATATTTTTTCAATGTAGTTCAAATGGTAGGATTGAGTACCAAAACTATCTCTTTGACGTATACTCCTGGTTTTGCTCGCGTCCACACTTCAAAAGTGACAACTTTTCCACGGGCAGGTTTTATTTCATTTTTAAACACTATTATGAAATATTATTATACTCATTGGTTTAGTAATGCAATACGACTCAGTTCTCGTCGGCAGCCATGAGAGACACGTCTTTCCAGCACACTTACGACCTCGCTGCCCCGCATCGTCGCTATTCTCTTCTGATTACTCGTTACGCGCGTTTGACATATTGTATTCAAGTCGTTTTGGACTCGCCCGTTTTAGCCATAGCTTTTGTGGTGCTGGTAGATAATTATCAATAAAATTATAATTTAAAATTGGATTTGGATTACCCACGAAAGTGTAATAAATAATATATTATCTATGCTATTCTATTAGGCCAAATATTTTTTGGCATTTAATAAATAAAACAGTAAGTGCAGTTCTAAGTTAAATCACCACTCATCGCACCATCTTCAACAGCAATAGAGATGCAACCACCCACCCACCCAACCCAACCAGTGCACAAATATTGTAGTACGTCTATGGCAGTTAGCACATAGCTATTCGCTCGGCAGGATGAATCCGACGTATATGAAACTTTACATAGTTGTCAATAAAGCATACATGGACAGCCCTACAGTCTTGAGATTTTCAATGTTGTATGAACAGGAATTTGCTTGCATGTGCCTATATATAGAGACCCTGAGAAATAGCAAATAAAAATTTCTCATTTCATTATAATTATAAAAAATCTTCAATTTCAGTATATAAACTCAAGGCAAAGGCATCATTCCGTCATAAAAATAGCACTGCAATCACTACCCTTTAGCGAAATGAACACGTATTACACATGAACAAATATTTAGGCCATATAAAGTTAACTTAATTGGAATTACCTAGGGGTGTTCGCTAGTAATATGTTCAACTGTCATGGTGCCAACTATACGTTAAAGCAGAAATGTTGATTTCAATGCCCAATTGTCAAAATAATTACATATCTTGGACTAAAACTTACAGAATAATTTAGGAAAGTTCCTGATTTTGCCCTAATTTAGCATAAAAACGTGATTATTGCCTTGTTTTGCTACTTAATAATAAAACAGTAATATTTAGCATAATTTAGTGAAAAAAGTCTTTCGGGATCCCTACTTATTTGTTTTAACACTAATTTCGTGTAGTGACTGTTGTTTTGACCTGCGTGTGTCAAGTGTTGTGCCCGCTCCAGCGAACGACTAAACTCCATGCACTCCCAACCAAATATATCAGGTTTTGACTGAAGTGCCGTCACAATTCCATCATGCCTGACAGCCTTGCTTCACGGTTGATCACGCCAAAACCTGAAACAAGACCAATCGGCGACTGAAAACATGAAACATGCACGCTGCCAGAGCGCATTTCGGCCGCCAGCCTCTGCTATGAACGGACCTTGCCATTCAGCCGGCCGTGCATGCTGGAATTCGCGGTTTAAACACGTTATACAAATTAAGCAAGCAGGTAGTTTAGTTAGACCATTAGTTCGGTGAGGCCTTATTCACGGTATTTAAATTACGATTGTCAAAACGATTGCATTTTAACATTAACTATCTAAACGTAAGTGTCTGGTTAATTTGTTATAAGCTGACCTTTTGTGATAGTGAGAGGTTTAGACCCCACTCATACTGGCGAGATATAGAAATACTACCTTGTATTTATTACATATGTGCAGTCAAGTTCAAGATCATGCGGTCATTCGCACTCGTTGTTTGAACGATTATATCTCGTACACTGTACACTGTAAAAATTATAAAACCAATGTGCGTACCTATATGTCAGTGGCGGATCCAGGGGACGGGGACGGGGGTCTACGCCTCCCCCTAATTCTCAAAGGGCTACATTTTATTCAATAATAACAATCCTGCAATGTTATGATAACATTCGGGTGGTTAATCTATTACAACATATTGGGTACTTGTTCATTATCGGGACCCCCCCCCCCCCCTGAAAAGGAAAGTAGGTTAGTGGGGTTGGGGGCGGAGGGGCATGAAGTGCGCTGCCGTGGTTAGCTAGGCCCTTTAATGAACAAGTACCACATATTGAAAGACCCACTCTAAAGCCATTTAAACACATTTTGACAAAACTTCCTTTAAAAAAAATTCTCTGCAAGGCTAAGCCAGGGGCAGTGCCCCCCATCCCCGTACAAAGGTCCTAGATCCTCCCCTTACCTAGATGCAACAAAGGAGGATGTTCTCAGGATGTGTGAACCAGATTGATCATAGCACTAGCAGATTTGGATGTGACTCTTGTACAACAGGGGAAAAACATCCATGACGATAATATCATGACGTAGGAGGAATAGATCAATAGAACAGTAACCTGCGTGGGTTTCGAAGCCAGGACCCACGCCCGTCCCAGGCGCGCAGCTTACAACAACACCCGAGCTAACTGGGTGGTGACTTCAATGCGCGGCTTTCTCAGAAGCCAGTGCACGGCAGACCAGTCTCCAATACGTCCGCACAGGCGCGAGCGTACCAAATTGAAACGTCAATCTGACCTATTCAAGATGACAATTTGCCGTTTCAATTTTTGCTTGTTGTTTTGATATGGTTTTAGATTGTGTAGCATGGGAATACACAAACAGAAACAATAAGAAGTTATTGTATAAGGGAATTTAGTAATCATTTGGTGTTAATGGCTAATATGCTCACCTGTCAACCTGACAGCCATCTTGAAAAATATTTCGGCTACAAATCCTCCCATCTACTTTAACATGCAAACTGACCTATTCAAGATGTCGATTTGGCGTTTAAATTTATGCTTTACATTATGTTTTAAATGCGATTAAGTATTTTTCTGGATTGTTTTGATATGGTTTTAGATTGTGCAGCATGGGAATGCACAAACATAAACAATAAGAAATTATTGTATAAGGGTATTTAGTAATCATTTGGTGTTCATGGTTAATATGCTCACTTGTAAAATTTGACAGCCATCTTGAAAAATATTTGGGCTACAAATCGCGACAACCTACTTTAACATGCAAACTGACCTATAGGTATTCAAGATGTCGATTAAGCGTTTAAATTTATGCTTGACATTATTGGATGAGCGAAGCAAAGACTTCAATTTGACTTTGTGTTTTTTTGTTTGTTTTTTACTTATTATTACTTACGTTACCCCAAGAAAAATAGCTCGGGTGTTTTGTTTTTGTTAGTTTTTTTGTCTGTTTGTTCGCTCTCTACCGGGCAAACGGCATATGCGATCTTGATGAAAATTGGAGGGGACCTTCGAAATCTCTGAACTTAGAGCTGTATTGTTTTTGGGTATAATCGAAGAAATATTTCTCATAAATATCGTACTTTTACGATTTTTTTCGATTTTTAGTGCGATATTTTCGTGATATTTGGCAAACGGCTACTCCGATATTGATGAAACTTTATAGGAACGTTTAAAATCACTGAAATCATATATGTTATTATTTAAGAGACATTTGAAAAAATATTTCTTATAGAAATCGTACTTTTACGATTTTTTCTCCGGTTTTTAATACGATATTTTCGTGATATTTGGGCCGATTTTGACCAAACGGGTGGGGCCACAACGTTCATATTTTACATTGACATAAAGATTATGGTGACGTAGGGCCTCTGAAAGAAAAAGTTGGTAAAAATTCATAGAATAAAGGTTTTAATATAAGCCTTTTACAGGTGTATAATGAACATGTCATATCATGTATCTATAGAAAAAGTAAGGAGATTCCACATAAAAACGTTATCATTGGACAGAAATATTCAAAAAAAGCTCATCTATCAACGCGACTGGTAGAAGCGTTCGCGAAGCGGCCTAGTGTTTTCAATGCGATTAAGTATTTTTCTGGATTGTTTTGATATGGTTCAGATTGTGTAGCATAAGAATGCACAGACAGAAACAATAAGAAGTTATTGTTAGAGCTATGAAAAAATAGCATTTTATTCTGAATATTTAGCATTATTTTTCAAATTAAGCATTTTGTAGCATTAATTTTCTTCTTTCCACCAAAACCCAAATGTGGGGAGTTTCTTGTATTTTAATGGGGAATGAATTCAAATTATGCTTTATAGGAACATTTCAATTCAATGTAGTTACTTTAAACGTTAGAATACAATGCTAAACCAATTCTCAATTGGTATAGGTAAACCTAATTTTCAGTAAATTTAGCATTTTGTAGTGTTTTTAAGAATTTATACTCACTGATTTAGCATCAATAACCTAAAACGCTAAATTTTCATGCCTCTAGTTATTGTATAAGGGTATTTAGTAATCATTTGGTGTTAATGGCTAATATGCTCACCTGTCAACCTGACAGCCATCTTGAAAACATATTTGGGCTACAAATCCTCCCATCTACTTTAAGCATGCAATGCAAACTGACCTATTCAAGATGTCGATTTGGCGTTTAAATTTATGCTTTACATTATGTTTTAAATGCGATTAAGTATTTTTCTGGATTGTTTTGATATGGTTTTAGATTGTGCAGCATGGGAATGCACAAACATAAACAATAAGAAATTATTGTATAAGGGTATTTAGTAATCATTTGGTGTTCATGGTTAATATGCTCACCTGTCAACCTCTTGAAAACCTCTTGCCATATTGAAAAATATTTTTGCTACAAATCGCTACAACCTAGTGGACCAATGACTGGGGATCTAGTCTACTGTAGACCTTAAATATCATTGGAGGGAACGCAGTGCCGTTGTCAAAGATGGCCGTCTCACTAGGACCACAGATTTACAATATATATTTTTTGGTTTAATCGGCTACAGGGTGAAAAAAATAACACTCACGCTAAAAGTGCATCCGAAAACGAACCACTCATGGTTGATCAAGATAATGAATAAATTTAATATTTTAAGTGGTGCGCTAGCAGCGTTCAACTAACTAAAGAGCAAGGGTTTCCAAACATAGCATTTCATATTTCGTTTTTGGGAAATCAATCCAGAAATTAAAAAAGCAATCTCAGCCAGGGCCCGGATCCACAGAAGGGGAGATTCAGATTTTGGTGGTTTCTCAATTCTCCCGCACGTCATGGTGTAAACTGTGGATTCCACCATTCACAGACAAAAGCTCCGCTGCACTAGTACATAAAAGGATCCATTATCGGAGATTTATCGACTTGTGTGGGATTTATTTCTCCCAAAATTCTCCCAACAAAACACCTACTATCATACTAGGGGTTTTGGTTGGGGAAATGCATTTTTAAGAAAATGGCGGCAACAAATCCATCTCATGATTAAATTAACGTTTTGTTATTGAAATATATTGTTTACATGATGGTTATCATAAATACATGAAAACTGTTTGTAGTAGCTATAGTTTATGTATTCTTATCAATAACATAGCGATAGGGCCCAGCCTAGGGTCGACATAATGATATGTGCTAGCCTAGGACTAGCCTAGGCTAGCACGTTCAATCCTACCTCTATCCATCTCGATGAAAGACTAGTCCGTTGCAGGTCACTAGGGCATTACTAAGGGTAAGTCAAGTCCCTGGTATTTAAGGAGTTTAAAAGTCATTATTAAATATGTACATATATGCACATTTAACCACTGCCAAACAAAATATGAAACAATCAAGCATCAATCGCAAACAAAAACAAAACACTAACATTGTTAGGTCACTGCCTTCTAAAGTCGGCCTCTTTTTTGTCGTTCAGAGGTGCTAGCGTCTGTGATTGGTTGAATCCGGTGTTTACATCATTAGGTGTGGGAGAATTGAGAAACCACCAAAATCTGAATCTCCCCTTTTGTGGATCCGGGCCCAGGTATCGAACCCGGGTCTCCCAATTGCCGGTCTGTTGCTTGACCCCGAAGCTACCTAGACGGTTAGCTTCATAACATCTGAATTGTTGGTGCATTGTAGATTTGAATAGATTGTCAGCAGAGACATAGCAAATTTAAAACCACTACGCTCACATCTGAAGTCATCCTTGTGCTATTCCCAAATTTCGATTGTATGATGTTTTATACACACTAAGGACAAAATTTAAGATGATTATGATTGGATAGTCGCTGAGGCTGGCGCGGAGTCGAGTTTAGACGCTCAGCTTTCTGCACGCTTTTCTGGTTAAACGGTTAACACCATCGGTATAATATTTCACACGAACTTTAATAAAGGATCAATCTATGTGATCCAGTACGCGTATTTCTAAATTTATTTATTGGTTTTTAACCAAACATTCATGAATTCTCCGTAATTCAGAAAATTTTGGTGAACTTTGGGAATTTATTCCAAGAGTACAATTTTTTTAACGCAAATTCGCATACTGGATTACAACGTTTAATCAATATTAACGCAGAGGTTAAATTGGTAAATCTAAGATAAATGGTTTGATGGAACTCCCTGAATTAAAATCAAATCAATGTTTTTAATTTCCCATTTTTTCACGTTTTGGTCTTATGTCTCGCAAATCGCAATGGATCATTATGGCCCTTTTTCCAACCAAGAGTATTTATCAATATAAAAGTACTTAATTATCATTTATGCAAAATTTGGTAATGATATTGCCAACCGTTCAACAGAAATCATAAACACCTAAATGCGCGCATTTGAGTTGGGCCAAGATTTCTATCGCCTCTTTTAAAAAAACAACTCAATCCAAATCAAGATGTTTCAGACTTCTGATATGGCTTCCAATCCATCACTCCATGACTTAGGAATGTGTAAACGGTGACTTGGGAGCTGTCCTAACAACGAATCACATAATAAATAAGGTGGTTCCGAATCAGCCTGGTGTACTATGGCGTCGGCTGCGGGTTGAATCGTGTCCAGCTTGATTGGTCGGTGATTTCTGGGGTATTTAACCGCTAAACTCAAAAAATATATTTGATTCAGGCTAGCTAGTAATGAATTAAGCAATTAACAGAATAATTATTGGGGCCACTATGACCTCCCAAAAAATTGTCAAACATAACATTTTTCGAGCTAAGTCCCATCTGCAAAATTCTACCATAAGAAATAATTATGGGGACGATCTTTATGCCTCGTGACCTTAGAGGATTTTGATCCAAAAAAAATACTGGCCATTATTGACGCACTCGACAGACTTTTCTGTAAATTCACTTTATTTTGTTTTGTAATTTGGGCAAGTGGTTTGATCAAAATATACTGATTACTAAGAAGGGGTGATATTTTGGAATGCATATTTTTGCGTGTTTGAGGGTATATTTGGGCACAGTTTCAAGACACGATGTTATAAAGGGTCATTTTAGATTGGTACTATGCTCTAGTATCTACGTGGACCAAAAAAGAAGCAGGTTAAAGCCGATTTAGGAAATTTTCCTAAACACCAATTTTTGCCAATTTCTGGATCAAAAAAAATAAAAAATTCGTGTTAAATCACAGTTAAAAGATATGATTTTTTAAACGGTCATTTAAGTGTAGTATTGTGCTTTAGATCAAGTGGTTAAAAATAATTTTTGGGGTTTTTAGCCCTTTTAAATAACCGGTCTCTAGTTGGTCATTGTTCGCTCTTCGTTAATTGTCGACACTATTTTATGTATTTATGTAAATCAGTAGACCGGAAAATTTGATCTCATGCCTCTGTGATGCTCAGACAAATCTCAGAGGCCGTTAGACTTAGCTATCAAGTTTTTATGACTTTACATAATGCCTAATGTCACTACATTCCGGCATTGCATGGTCAGGTAACCAACCTTCTGAAGCTGTGAACTTGCAACCTTTAGTTTGCAAACCGACACTAGAACCTTCCGTGTTACAATGTAAAGGTTATACGCGATGAAGATGCCAACCGATTAAATATATTACGCCTACTACTGCCATCAAGATATAAGTTTACAATGGTAGAGAGGGACTTTATGCGCAATGGAGGACAATGAGACCTGTGATTTTGTTAGATGAAAGTGGTCATTCGCAACGAATTGAGCAATTTACATTTTAAAGACGAACTCTATTGGTTTGTGCGGCGTATTACCACGTTCAAATCTGGTTTATTATATTTTATTACCTTCATGGAGTTGGTCAGCTTGCTACTAGAGTTTAAAGGCTCACAGCACTAAGGTGTTTTTTTATTATTTATTTATTTATGTATTTATTTAACGTCTATCCTACACATAACAAAAACTTGTAGAAATACAGCCAAACCTTACACACACAAAAGAAATGAGATCTAAAAAAAGGGCCAAGCTCATCTACCCTTCCACATTTGCGCATTCTTAATTCATAAACGTACAGTGTCCCGTAACAACATCCTTGAAAAGCTTGGCAAAATAGAATTTGCAGCTATTAATTTAAACGTAATAGTTCATCCAAATTCTTTTTTTCTAGTTAATTTTAACGTAATGGTCATGCAAATTCTATTTTGCCAAGCTTTTCAAGGATGTTGTTACGGGACACTGTACGTTTCAAATGTGGAAGGGAGCTTGGCCCTTTTTTTAGATCTCATTTCTTTTGAGTGTGTAAGGTTTGGCTGTATTTTTACAAGTTTTTGTTATGTGTGGGATCTCATTACTTTTTCAAGTTCCATTGCAGAATTATTTGTTAAAATATAATAATTTTATCAAAGTCGATTTAATTGCTATGGTATAACCATTTAACAATAGAATGAAAAAATATAGTGGTACAGAGACTTGCTTTTTGTAAACAATGTAGGCGATTATTTTCACGTAACTATAGTAACTTGTTGATTGTATGCCTGTATAAGGCTTATTTTAAAACCTTTATTTGGAAGCCTTCCAGCAATTTAATTTAACTTTTTCTTTCAAAAGGAATTACATCACTATTACCTTAATGTCCATGTAAAATATGAACGTTGTAGCCCCACCCGTTTGGTCAGAATCGAGGGGCAATTGAAACTGATGATTAGATAGTAGTAGTAGCCAGTAGTAACAAACGTCCTTAAAATGATTTTGAGCATGTTTCAAGTCATTTTTTCACCAAGAGAAATGCTCGTACCCCAACCAAATTTTGGCATGTGTTGTTCGGGTACCTAAATCCTCTCGATTTTGATAGTTTTCAGTTAAACTCACGTTTCACGATGGCTGGTGACCCTCGAAATCACCCCAACTCTGCTTGCTGTATAAGGTGCCTGAGTGTGTTAGCGTACCGCGGCTTGTCTGCGGTGTCCCTAACAGGCACCTAGTATTCAGTTAAAAAAACTGATTTACAAAGGAGGACAAAGGTGCTCGATACGTTTTTTAAAGGTCTTGGTTATTTTGTTTTTACTGTGGAACATCTTGATTGATGACGATAACTGCACAGTCATCAGATAAAATTTCCCTCTAGATGTAAGTTTAAAATTCACTATATTGTGGAGGCGAAAAGTAACCATACATTGTGATCTGGTTCATTAATATTTCGAAAACATTTATCATGTGATGCAGAACAGCCTAACTTGTTTTCGCTTGAACGAATAAAAACAACCTTTAGACAAGGATTAACCGTGAAAATGTGAAATGTTGAAGAAACGAATTTTAACCATTGATAAATTCTACTCCGCGAGTAAAACTACTATTATGTAAAGAGACGGTGCGTACTCTCAGGGTTGTTTTAATTTCTTTTATACTCCATAAAATATCTTTAAAAAATAACAATAAAACAAATCTATTGAAGAAAGAAATAATCAAATGACAATGGATTCAGTTGCAAAGTGTGGGTATATCGAAATCCACCTGTGCTTTCTCGTATACACCAATGCAGCTACAGCTATCACCATAGAGTTTGACATAAGCTATATCTATCACAATAGAGGTCTATAAGCACAGTAGAGTTTATTGGCTATAGCTATCACAATAAAGTTTGACTATGAGCTATAGCTGTCACCATAGAGTTTGACTATTGGCTACAGCAATCACAATAGTTTGACTATTAGGTATCACAGTAGAGTTTTAGCTATAGCTTTGACCGGTAGAGTTTGACTATTAGCGATAGCTATCGCAGTAGAGTAACTATTAGCTATAACTATCACCGGTAGAGTTTGACTATTAGCTACAGCTATCACCATAAAGTTTGACTATCATATAGTTATCACCGTAGAATTTGACTTTATCTATCATAATATAGTTTGACTATTACAAACCCATGTTACTCCAGCGTGCAACACAGTCCGTGCGAATACTTGCGGTTAGTTAGGTCGCCTGCGCCTTCCTGCTTAGCTGGCAGCTTGCCGCTTAGTTGGTGGGAAATGCGGTTCATTTCCTAGCGCGTTCCGAGAAGAAATCCAAAACTGGAACCGTGTTCCGAGTAGGTAGGTCTAAATACGGCAGCAAAGGCGGTATGATTTCACCAACGAACAACACAAACCATTTCCGGAGGGATTTTTATCTTTTATAATTTTTAATTGGGTTTGAACTTGCTTGTACATTAAATAATTTCTGTTTTTTCAGCTGATGTTCTAAAAGTTTTTCCTATTCTGTCTCCAATCGAATGAAAATCTCTACATATTCTACAATGCATGGAGTTGTGTAACTGTTTGTCTTTTTGTTGCGAATGAAAGTGAGCAATTATTATTGTGATTAGCCAAGTTGCATAAATATGAGACGTTAAGCAATATCCAATCAAATCAAATCAATTATTGTTATTATAACATATTTACAGTGCGATATTGGTTGTTAGAAAAGGGCATAGCCACTATCACATTCCTGTCTAACAACCTGCACTCATTATATAACATAACATTATAATAGTACAGTTTGATCGGAAATGTTCTGGTTTTCAAGGCGACCAAGGAAGGTGCAGGATATTTAAATGGTAAAGGTTGTTGTATGGAGAAAAGGCCACTGTATTGTAAATAGTTTTTTAACGGCGTGAATATGTGATGTGTGTGTACACTGTACACTATAGTGCAAGGCTGCTAAGAATCTTAATCGACATTATTTGTATTCAGGTAACACGGTAAACATTTAAATGTACGTCAATCATACTTAATTTTATGTAAATGAAGGCGTGTACAAATGTGCAATTAAAAAGAAAAGAGTTAAATAAAAATTAAATATACATATTTCTGGCATTTAGTTAAGCTTCACTTTCTTGATTTGTTTCTTGTATTTTTCCCAAAAAAATGCAAAATTCGTGATATGAATTACAAACACATTCACACAACCCCCTCCCCTCAAAAAATAAAATAAATAAAAATAAAAATAGCGCCCAAAACTTATATTTTGTCAATATCTATCTAATCAATCAAATACAAAAATATGAACACACTTCATGTGAGTCTATTAACCTATACTTGCTGCACAACACACTTGACAACTTCGCAAATATTCTCGTAAATATCGTATTCTGCCTGACTTCGCGAGTATGTCATTAGAGACATGGCAGCATCTGCTGCACTAACCCAATCCAACCCAGTTTCACCTGTGCACTCGCACCCACCACAAACAATATCACATAATATTCACCGTACATGGTATCGAGCCGAGCCTCGGGTCAAGTAGATGCGCTCTCTATTCTCGGGACTCCCTCCCTAGGATGACATCACTTCCGGTTGGCGCCAACGCGGCCGCGTGGTGCGCGAATCACACCCACTTCCGTCGCGGCCGCGCAGGAATGTTCCATTCAATACAGCCTTGGCGGTGATTAGCGCGGTTTATTTATCAACTTCTAGTTCTAGGCGTCGGTTTGTATGAAGTATCGGAGTTGCGCAAGTCTAGGGATGTCCAACTTAACGAAAACACTGCCGTGTTATTGCAATGTAATAATTTATGGGAATCAGCAGTAAATAAACTGCGTATCAAAAGAAAATAATCGCAAATTCTTAATAATTTCATCTAGAAACTTATATAAAAGCATAATGAAGCAACCTTTATGTATTACAGGGGCAGATGGTATTTTAAATAAAATTTGTATTTGACATCGTCCTATGCAATAAATTTAAATTAATAATTATGTATTTATTAACGTACACTTAACTACTTAACTTTCTGTAACATTTCGTAAAAATAATGCAACGTATCAATTTCGACCATTGGTAAGGTGACTATATTTTGAAAGTTATAAACCGGGACATCTAAAGTGCAAGTATATGTACTTTGTACTCCATGGACCATTTCAGGGTCGGCGGCAGAGCCCCAGCCTCTGGAGGCCATGGTTTTTCGACATAATATATTTGCGTCAAATGTCCCAGAAAAAGTATTTATTTATATGTCTATATGTTGGCTCTAAAGTGAAAGAGTAACATCTAATTGATTTTAAAATGTAATCTCGCTCTAGATCATTTTGATGATCAAGCACAAATGTTATTAGGGCTTGGCTGTTACATATAATTCAGTAGTAAGTGGTATTAAATGAAAATGTTTATACAATCATTATAGTGAGATATTTTTATTATTTGTACCAAAAAAACTTCAGAACTTCCAAAAAGATCACAAATTTGTATCAATAGACTGAGGTTAGTATTTTGGATATTCAGGGGTGGTAAGACAATGCCAAGAATAGATAACGATTTTTACGATTTCACACTCGCGCGCGACCCGGCACCTCCACCAAAATCATTGAATAATACTAGCACACCCCTAGAGAAATTGAATTATCTTCTTGGAAGTGGAAGAACTATTTCAATGTTATTACTGTTAGTATATTTATCAGAAGAGTGTATTTTTTCACGTAAAACATTATCCTTCCACACGGTACAGTTGACAGAATACCGGGACACTTCCCCTCCAAAATTGCAAACCGGTACAGATACGTAATTTTAACGAGTCTCTCGGGACACCGGTACAAGTGTTCTGAAAACGGTACTGTACCGGTCACCTTAACCATTGGTCCATTATTCAACAAGACCGTCCGCGATGGCTCATGCGATTGGAGGTTGGGCCTTAGGCCCCAATCGTAGGAAACTAGGATGACGTGGGTTTGAGTCCTGCTTAAAATATAGTTTTTTTCTTTTGTATTTGTCATTTACCCACATCTATCACCAATTGTCGTCTCGAATAGCAATATTGAATTAACAACAAATACTGTGACGATGATGATTTTTTGTATTGCTTAAAGTCTCTATTAATGCACTAAGGCTATTCGAGACGATGAGTGGTGAATTGATTGCATGTGAAGGACGATTACAAATTTTTCATGCCTTATGCAGGACTCGAACCCACGTCTTCGTAGAGCCATGCGCTTCGGACCAGCGTCCTAATCGTATGTGCCACCGCGGGCTGCCCAAAAGCCGTCATCAATATTCAACAAATGATATCAAATTAGTCTTTGTACATCCCTATTTAAGATCGCCTTATTTATCATCAGGGAGGTCTGATGCTTCGTCCTACGCGTGGCAGGGCGTGCTGGGGTTACGATACTACGAGCCGAAGCTTGCGTAACAATACGCTTTCAATCAGTCTATAGCTGGGCTGGTGCAGACGAGCACCCAACATGGGCAGATACATTTACATGAGGTTGATGTTATAATTTCACTCCATCGTTGTATTTTATCACCTGTTTCATTCTATTGATTGAGTGCTTACCGTAGGCGATCTGTCATCTTAAAAGGCAAAACAACTGTCCCCATATGAAATATATAATTACATGATTTTAATACATGCCATAAATGAGGTATTAAATATCGACAAATTATTTTATGATTTGTTGTTTTATTGAAAATTATCTTTGAAATAAGTGTACGCCTATACTACTTATTTGGTTTTAGAAAGCTTCTCTCTAGTGTTTTTTTGTGAACGTTATCTTTATGTAAAAATATGATTTCGTGAGAGCACTTGTGTCATATTCGGCGTTTTGTCGAAAAAAACCTCTTTAGATGAAGGGTTTGGATACAGTTTGGCTTATGGTTCTTTCATTACGGAATCGTATCATGCACATGGCTCATACAATTGGGGGCACAGGCCTAAACTATGCAACTCGATATTTGGACTCCATATCAAAATTAATAACACAAAAAGTAAAAGAAAGGTTCAATATTTGGACTCCATTATCGATTTTTTAAGTAAAGGTAAGGTTCAACTTTTAGAACGAGAATAGAAAATTTTGGGAATGGAAATATGTGAAGCCATTATCCAAGAAAAGTGTATCTATTTCTAAAAATTCGGTTCGCATGCTAAATTATCTTATGGTGGAGGTGCCGGGTCATTCAACGCGAGTGTGAGAGCGCAAACATCAACATTTGGGTGATTTAGCCACACATTATTTTTAGTAGAATAACAACAAAAAATGGAAATGATAATAGAATTTGACTAATCGAAATCGACTTTTCTTGTAACAATCGATAATTGATAGCTCGAATCGTCTCTATTTATATTGATGCCAAATTATGTTACGCGAAGCCCAAATGATTGTGATCACGTTTGTATACATCGTATCCGTAGCTGTCTCGAGCCACTTCCTGTTATTGTCTTCGTCGGTGATCGATGACACATCGATGACGAGTGGGGTCACGGCCTCTAAGGTCACGTGTGACATTGACATTGTCTCTTTCTCAGAAGTCTCACTCTCGCCTATGTGATTAGCACGCCGCATAATTAATTTGAAGTTGTTGTTAGAAGAGCTGTGCTAATCGATTAGTTTGAAACGTTCAGATGGGATGTTAGACGAGTGAAGACAGACTTGCCGGGATCATTAGCAGACTCTGATTGTTTTTCTTTCATGTTTCAATTAGATTCGGATGCATGAGATGATTACGACGGGAAATATGAGGGATTTGTTGTGTTTTGTTCGGAAAGTTGATTCATAATCCTGGTGATGGTCTGGCGACTGCCCCGATGCATGACGGGAGAATTTCTTATGTGGTTCTTCCACGATGTTGTCAGTTGTCACGCTAATTATTCAGTGCTGTAACAGAATGTAAGAAAATAATCACATTGAGAATGTATCAAATTAAGTTTCGTCCGTGCGTGAGTCACGTCTCACGAGAAAAACCGAACATGACCTCTGATTGACAAGCGTTTTTGTAGTTGGCATTGCCCTTCGAGAAGGAAGATGCTGAATGTTTTTGGTGACCCTGTGGGTAAGAGAGGTGGGGCTAGTCACACACAAAGTATTAAGATTATTTATACACTCGGCACCTTCACCATCAGTGAAAGCTGGAAGAAGCGACGAACAATAATTGGATGAGCGTAGCGAGCGTAGCGAGCGAAGCGAAGATTCCATTTAACTACACTGGAGAAAAAAATCCGGAATGTTTTTTTTTCTTCTGTATTTTTGTCTGTTTGTCCACACGATTCCGGCTAAACCGATACTCCGATTGCTATGAAATTTTATGGAGGCCTTCGAAATCTCTGAACTTAGAACTGCCACGTTTTTGAGCGCAATCGGAAAAAATTTTCTCATGAAAATCGCAATTTTACGATTTTTTTCGATTTTTAAAAAAATTCTTCGACATATAACACCTACATGCTTTATCCGATTTTAATGATTTTTGCACAGAACCTTTATTTTATGAATTGAGATATTCTTGTGAAATTTGAGCGCAATTGAAACAATATTTATTATAAAAATAAAAATTTTACAGTTTTTTTCTTTTTATAAACAATTCTTTGACTTATAACACCTACATGCTTTATTCGATTGTAATGATTTTTCGCCGAACTTAATTTAATGAATTTATATATTAATGTTAAATTTGAGCGCAATCCAGAAATTATTTCTTATAAAAATCGCAATTTTACGATTTTTTTACAATTACGATGCATTAAAAGAAATTAAAAAAATTAAATTATTAATTTAATTAATTTATTTTAAAAAATTTTCAACTTAGTAATGATTTTTCACAGAACAACAGAAATTTGGCATAACACATGGCAGTCATGCACCAATTACGCTCATTCCAACAACGGCGGCGGACTTAAGCGTTTCCTAGTTTATAATATCTTTGTTTCCCACGTCCAGCAACAACGAAATTTGAAAACTGTGAAGAATCGTATTATTTACCATTTTTTTGTTTTTTTTTTTTTTTAATATAATTTTTGTCACTTTCCGGGTCAATGTGCTATTATTACTTATGTATTATTTTATTTTTTTATTCTTCTTCGCCGAACTGTTGTCTTCGCCTCTATTGGGTTCTTCCGTACTCGTGCCTGCGTTCAATGTAATGTTGTGGCGTGGAAGGGTCATCGTTTAATGCATTAACAAAATAATTATTAACTGTCTATGTCTATGTTAATTGTCTTTTTCAAAATGATGTTTTTCAAAGCCCCATAGAGATTTTTTCCAAAACATCCGTGATAGTTTCAGGCATATTGTGTAATGTGATGCCAAGCAACACTGTCGTTCGTACGTGTTGACTGAAAGGCCAACGCCATATGACCTTTTAGCTCGTTGTCGAGTAACGCAAATCCAATGTTAAGGTCATCACAAGTAATGGAATGATCACAATACTGATTCATTCAGTGTTTGTACCTCCTAGGTAGTGATGTATGTCCTAAGATAAGATGGTAACTGGCATGCAGGAAAGCAAATTATCTAGATGTTGGCTGACAGGCGCCAGACAAGACGAGGAAATACCTGTGATTTGTGCAAGATGCACCTTGCATTTTGATTAGCTCATATCATAAGGTGCGCCTACATGTGCAATAACGCGCCGACATCGTCGGTTCACATGACTTTATAATCGCACAACGATTTCGGACTGTTACTAAAAGTTTTATGTCATACGCTTACTCGCCAAAGTGCCATCAATACTAAAGACTCGCATTATCTATACTTATATGCTAAACTATTATAAATTACGATCCTTGGTGTAAGCTAAAGGTGTTAAGTTGACTAGAGCACTAGTGTTCATAAATATGCATGGGTTCCAGGATTATTCTGGGCACACCCAGCAGAATATATTATGTAATGAGAATGACACAAGCCTGGCAGGCAAAGTCTTGTTCTCATGGTCTTAGTGTCACATTCAGCAATGACCCTATAAAGAGAAAGTAAATCAAAACTAAAGCTATAATTGTGGTGTTGTGTGAGAAGTTTGAATGACAACACACTGCTATAAAAACACATACCAATTTGGCCCAAAAAATGATATTTTGTTTATTAACAATCTACGTCTACGACCATGTGCGTGTGCGTCACCTCTTCATAACTATCTACACTTTTATACATCAGCTAATATATTCTTTCTGGTATAACCGACAGTGTTGATTCGAGCGTAAAGCGCGCGACTCTGATTCGCGAGGTCCCGGGTTCGAATCTCGTCGAAACCGGCAATCCTTAGTTTTTCCCTTGTGGGTTCCTCAGTCGTTAATGCAAATACAAGGAATTGTGTCCGCTTAATACCGGTCTGTGGTAGGTACAGTGAGAGGGGTCCGTAAACTTGTCCCCCCACCAAAACATTTCGTCTCAAAATATGTGCATAATTTTGCACCAATTATGCACCATTTTGCACCCAAGTCCCGAATTTTGCACCCCAATACTTTCGGAGATACGGCCGTTTCAAAAAGGGGGGGCTAAGTTTACGCTATCCCCCTAATGCGAATTTCAACTCAAAACTATGTGCATCAGTGAGAGCAACACCTGTGAGACAAGTTGCACATATGTTAGTGGGAGGTAGGGACAGTGTTAAGTCTATTCCAGAGCACTCTTACCGATTTTGAAAGTCATAGGAAAATTGCTGAAGTTGATTGAACGAAAGAGGAACTTTAATAAAAAAGAAAACAAAATTGGACGGGACAACAGCTCCATTTTGGACATTATATGCAAATTATGGTTCAATAAGAAAATGAGAGTTCTTAAATGAATTTTTGTATTGTTTCAACACACCTTTGTCTGCGTACTGAGTAGGGAAAATAATTTTCTGAAATTACGTTTGATCTATGATTTTTCAACTATCCGCAACCAACCTAGTTCACCTGAAAAGGGGCATACATTGCACCCATAACGGTTTTAAATCCCTCGGATCTTGTTTTTTTTTCTGGTATCAGTATTCAATAATAGGTGTAAATTATACAGCTTCACTCTTGTCTTCACGAAGCGCCAGTCTAACAAAACAATCTATTACAGATTCACACTTGACTAGACTAGATTATGTCCGGTTCCGCGTTGAAGCGCATCGTCCTGTTGAAGCGTTCTGATTGGTTGATCCTGGTGGTAAAGCAACCTTGACCAATTAGCGGTCGCGTAAGCGCCTCTGTCACGGTGTGCTAGTCATGCACGCATGCGTGCGTGTGTGCGTGCGTGGTGGATTATTTGTTTATTTACCAGGGTCCTCGTCAGAGCGTGACATCGGAGGCGTCGAGAGACGAGATGCACAGGAATTATTTAAATTGAAATCAGAGACTCTGTCTGTCTTAAGCCTGAATTACACGGTCCAATTTTCCATTCAAGAAGTTGAATTCAATCTTGACTTCATTGAATTTGACCATGTAATTATGAAAATTGAATGAAAATGGTTTCAAACAAATATTGAGTTTAATATTGAGTTCAACTTTTTTCATTTTGAGCTTGCTCTAATTTTCATCAAACTTGAAAGGAAACCAACCATTCAGAGAGCAATCAAACAGAAGAGACCTCATAACCTCAAACTTCAACCAATCAGTTAAATACCTAACCACTGCCTACTACTAGTTCCCTCATCTTGGTATCTAGGGGGCAGTGCATTGAACCATGTAACTACCCTTTCAATGTTTCATTCAATTTGTGTGCTCAGTCTTGAAGTCAAGATTGAATTCATCAACTTCTTGAATGGAAAATTGAACCGTGTAAAATAATTCAGGCTTTAGCGGGACCCCACGTATGTTCTATTTGACAGTATTGTTCGAGGAATTGTATGACTTTTTCATCATTTAGTGACGCAGTTGGCGATGAAAGATAATTGAATGCGGTTGTTGATTCGTTTTTGTGGTATTTAGTACGATAACAATAGGTCTGTTCTTTTGTCCACCATTATTTTTACACCTTTTACACCTTGAAGAAATAAGCGTTCTTTTGTCCGGGTGTAATTAGAACTTTTGCATCTGCCTCTTGAGAAGGTGTAAAGGAGTAGCAAGGGAAAATCGCGCCTATCTCAAAAGCAACACCGTTATAATATGTGATTGTTCAATGAATAGAAGGTAAAACTGGTAATAATAAAAAGATATATAGTAGAATTGTAATAAAATACACAAAAGCTGTGCTATTGAGTGAAATATTTTCTGAAAGTGTTTGAATTGAATGACAGCTGGAAAACATAACCTCGAAATTTGCTGTTAAATTACAACAAATTCGTTATTTTGTCCACACGTAAGTTAATGCACTTTTTACCCCCCTTTCTGATTATGTATTTTACACCTGGGTGTAATTACCGCAATTTGAGGTGGACAAAAGAATATACCTAATGTAACCTGAAAGGATAGTGTTACACCATACACGATTTGAATTGAGTATTCCCTACAAGTAAATAACTTTATTTGATATGGATTTGCAAGAATAAACATCAACCATGTAGGGTGTTTTGTATTTTTTTTTTGCACTTTTTGCATTTTTGTTCGGAAACATACATTACCTATTTCAAATGTTGCTTATTTGTATCATTCCTTCCATGTAACTTGCAGGCCCACATAATGAACGAAATGAGGGTCGATTTTCGAAAATAATGGAAGTTTTGTGATGTTTTGAAAGCACTACACATTAATTTCCCCAGTCCGACAGGATATCCTTCTAAAGTGACTGTTCCTTGCAGGTCCCTGAAAGTCCTGAAGCATCACGGGAGGACTCACAGCTCTATCCTGAGGGACCAGCGGGCACTTGCAGGGGGGAGCGACCTAGGAGGACCTCTTAGATACCCTCACTCCTGCATCTTGTGGCTGCAGTGCGAGCAGGTAATGCATCACTCACACAAATAACCAAATACTAATGATTCGTGATGACGATGAATTCACAAAGTAACAACAAATATTGGAGCCACCATGATCCCCTAAAAATTGACAAACTCGATTATTTTCGAGCTAGGTCCCATCGGCAAAAATCTCCTATAAGAAATGTCATAGGGACGATCTTTATGCCTCGTGACCTTGGAGGATTTTGATACCGAAAAATATTGACTATTATTGACGTACGCGATAACCTTTTCTGTAAATCCGCTATATTTTGTTTTTTACTTTGGACAAGTGGGTCGGTCAAAATATGCTATAGTTACCATAGAAATACCAAAATACTAATATTTTGGAATGCATATTTACAAGTGTTTCAGTGTATATTTGTACAGTTTCGAGATATAATGTTATATATATAGAGTCATTTTAGATTGGTACTGATAATGCATGTGCTCTAGTATCTATGTTCAACAAAAATTTAGCAGGATAAAGCCGATTTACGCAATTCCCTAAAACGAAAATTTTCGCAAATTAAAAAAACTTCAGAAAATTCGTGTAGAATCACAGTGACAAGATAAAAAATTAAACGCTCATGTTAGTGTGTGGTAAAAAATAATTTTTGGCGGTAATAGTTAACGGTAACGAGAATAGTGTAACTGAATATTGTTATAATGTCAATGTACTTCTCAAATAATGCCAGATCGTTTATCTAGAAGCTCAATTTAGTATAGGGGCATCCATCTATATTAGTACAATAAAATTAGAACCGGCACTTTTTTCCACTACTGTTCGAAAGTCACATACATGTTTTGATTAATTAATGCACAACAATTGTTTGGATATTTGAAGCCGGAAGTGTATGGACTGTTTTTGTACCTGCATAGTGTGAGTTGATTGCCCGTTCGATCATTTACGACGTGGATTTAGAGATTGAGTTGATGTGGGCCTCGTAATACAAGTATTACCATCTGACCTATGGTGGTCTAGTTGATAAATGCTATACTGGTAACTAATAAATATGAGGTGCCAATCAGGTGATTCGCCGACGTGATACATTTTATCTTATTCACGACAAAGAAGTAACTAACATATTATTGTTATGTTGGTATTGGCGAATACGGTGTGCTATTAATGCTATGCATACATTTTGTTTTTGCTCACAAATTTAAATGAAAAATGCCAAAGCCAATACCGTATTCTATATGTGTGCTAAACGAAATGTGTATAGATTGCATGCAATACCATGGATCACACAAACATAAGAAAAAACATACATGGTATAATTCTTTTAATCAATGCATTTTTCAAAGTTACTGTTTATTGTAGTGAAGTAAATCGTGTCTTATTGATAATTATATATAGCGAAATGCAACGTTAATTATTACGCTCATTACTATAAGTTACATCCGAATAGACACAACCCATGTTCACCATTGTCACAAGATTTCAAAAATCAACAATAACAATATATTGTCGTATACAAAGTAAAGTACACATTTGATGTAGGGTCAATCCTGTGCTAGGTTTTAACCTATTCCTTTCGTAATACATTTAGCTATTCGCTCGGGCTGGAAGTATCCTACGTCTACGACGCTTTGAAAAGTTGTCAACAAACCATACACGGACAGTCCCACAGTAGTAGATTATCAAAAAAGTCGCAAATATGGTAAATTTAGGACTTTTTAACAAAATCAAAAATCGTCAAAATGAACTTATTTTTAAAAGGGATTTTAAAACAAATTTGAGGAAAGTGTTAAATGCGCGTATGCCGCGAATGAAAGAGATTGGAGCAGGTATAGTGTTGGCAACCTGGCTACTTGGGTTCGAACCCGCGCCCTGCATGGAAAGTGAATGCGCCACGCTGCAGCAGACAGACATAGGGCCGCAGTGAACCGAGCGCGTGTGACATTGGAACAAGAATCACCGCCGTGGAAATAGCCACGTAACTCTCCTGCCCACGCGGCTTAGACGCCAGGCGTCGCGACGCATGTCCACCCACCCACGCGGCTGCTGGCCTCGGCTGGCTTGGCTTGGGTGCGCGCACTCAACGTCCATGTTGTTCTCGTCAGAGCTGTTTGGGTACCGACTTGAAGAGTTGACAGCCTAGTAAATACATCGTTCGTACATGTTCAATATGATGTCATGTTGAATTGCATTCTACCTCAGAATGTATGAAAACTAGGACTGTGGGGTAGAGGTTTTGACAGTCAGGTCGCGGGTTCTTGTTTTAAAATGTCTCGAGTTTTCGTGTCGGGTGGGGGAAAAATGGCCGTCATACTTCATGTAAAATTGGATATTGAATTTTACTTTTGAAGAATCGTACATTATAATAATCTTGCACTAATTTTTCTATTGTCTGTATTTTTTATGTATGGCATTTTGTATACAAGCTATATACATTTAAAATTGTCTGGACCGGCACCTCCACCAAACATGTTTGTAAATCCTGGACCGGCACCTCCACCATCTCCGCAAAAATATATGTTTTGTTACCCGAAAATCGGGTACCTTGTTTAGTATCGGGTTGGACCCAAAATACCTGACCTGAACACTTACTTCGGGTACTCGCACACCACTTATAAAACCCTACCTGGAACATTATTTGAATAAAGAGCCTTCTTTGAAAGCATCAAAGACATTAAAGTATTTTATGATCTTATAATAATAATAAATATAAATAACGTGCTTTTCCAGCTAAATTATAATTTTACCACATATCGCCGCATCACCACAAAAATGTATTTTCCATTGTTTATTTTTTATTTTTGTTTTTGAGTATAGGGGCTACAGTCTAAATAGTAAATATTGTTCATTTTATTCAAATTTTTAATCAAGTTTATCATAGATTGAATAGGTAAGTGGGCATCAATTTTATTAATTAATTAACCCATTTACCCATGACACAGCAAAGTATTGTCATCAAAAATATGTTCATTTCTACAATTTAGAAAAATTTATTTTATCCACAGAGGGTTTAAATTTTGTTCATATAGATGAAATAAAAAAGATACGTATTTATTTAGTCTACCAACTCAGTCACATAACTAATTTTCAATGGGGGACATAAAATATTAAACCGACCAAGCCAACCCTGTAGGTAACGACACCATCGACGGTCAAACAATTTGACAAACTAGAGGTCGGCAACACCGATCAATCAAGCTGGACACGATTCCACCCGCGGATAGCGCCAGAATCAACAAGGGTAATTCGGAAAAACATTATAATTTTTTATGTGCCTCGTTGCTGGACGGCTCCAAAGTCACCGTTTACACAATGTAATTTCCTAAGCCGAGAACTGATGGCTTTGAGTCCACATCAGGAGTTTGCTTCGGGCGTGAATCGAACCCTGGACCTTCTGTATTGTTTCCTTGTACCCCACTTCGAGGTTGTCCCCCACTGTTCCAAGTATAGGACGCGCCAGTAGTTGCTTCGTGTGGGCGGATGGATCTGAAACCGACATCCAGACGCGCCTGGAAGAAATTGAATTCATGCCTCGAATGTTAGTTAATCTGAGTAGGAAGGCGGTGAATCTCACTTCTCTTCTTCATCACGTGTAGTGGGGGCGGTGAGGCAATCTCCTCTCCCACTCATCTGATTGGAGAGAAGACGCTAGTGACGTCGACGATATCAATCTCATGTTGTACGGCGCGACAAAGAATGTTGCGTGCAATACAACCAACAATGGACGATGTAATTGAGACATCATACATCTGAATGAATTTTTCAGCACTAGCTTAATGTTACTTCCAACATAAATATTTAATAAATTCTAAGATTGTTCCGAATTAGCCTGGTTGATTCTGGCGCTGTCCGGGGGTGGAATCCGTACCCAGCTTGATTGATCGGTGTTTCCAACTTATATATGCCGGTATAAGCTGGTCATTGTTCGCTCGACGATGATGTCGGCGCCTACAGGGTTGGCTTAGTCTGCTTTAAATTTAATGTCCTCTCCTGAAAAAACACGATTTTATTTTAATTATTTATTTATTTTTAAACTAATTATATATTTTTATTTATTTACACAATAACATATAACATTCCTTGCCATGTTTCCCCAGTTGAAACTGGAAAGTGAAATTAAATAAACTCGACTGCTTCTCTAACGCTTTTTACAGCCATTCTTACGGATGAACTTTTTTATTCTATAGTAACCCTTACTAAAAATATTCATCACCAATTGATAACCATTTAGCAACCAAGGTTTACATAACCTTTTAGTAACCTTTTAATAACCATTTGTAAACCAATGTTTCAAAATATGACCAAATGGTTATCAATTGATAACCATTTGTAAACCACTGCTCAGTAAGTTTGTAAACCAACTAATAACTATTTGATAACCAACTAATAACCATTTGATAACCAACTGTAAACCAATTGATAACCATGGTTTATATATAATAACCATTTGATAACCATCTGTAAACCAATTGATAACCAGCGGTAAGGAACACCAGCGCGATCTAGTAGTCACTCAAATAACCAAAAAGATGGAATCAAATTTCCTAAAAATAAGTACTTTCATCGACTTGAGGACTTCAATTTACACATGTACATACTAAGTAACAGATACACATTAGATGGAAGAAGTTTGAGATGGTTAAATTTTATTGGTATCTATCGGACTCGATCCCTGGACTCCTTCCTCCATAGCTCGACGCTCTCTCCAAGTGGCCACGGAACCTGTGTGCAGTGTGAGCGCGCAGGCTAGCTCATAAGGTATAGGGCCACGCGCTTGTATCGTATACTGCAGAATGCAGAAAAACAAAACCTTTTCTGTATAATGTTACAATGAGTTTGTTTACTTGAAATCTGCTTTTCTTATTTGTGAATTGTGACCTCTTCTCAAACTAATATTGTGTTGTAGCAAGAATGAAGAGCTAGCTTTCCATGTTTTATGGAATGATCTTGACAGTGTCTAAGACATTGCTTTTGAGGAAAATCTTCACCATTATGTAATTAAATATTAGAAAAGAGTTTTTAAGGCTATTGTAACACCTCTGGGCGATAATTGAAAGTCGAAGAAACATGTCTGAAAAGTTTGCTGAATGAAAGAAGGCCTTTAAAATAACAGAACAAAAATTGTGAATTTTTTTGGGCGGGACATAACCTCACTATTGGAAATTATATTTAGATTTTGGGACAATAGTGTACACAACAAATCTAGTTCAAAATTGAATTTTGAGAATCGGTTTTCTGGACATAGTTTCTAAACATCTTTAGCTAGAACTTAAGCTATAGCTAAAATAGTTTTCTGAAAATAACAATTGGTGTACAAATTTTTTGTCAAACGGTAAAAAACTGGAAAAAACTCGTATTTGTACCGTTTGACAAAAAAAATCGTACACCAACTGTTATTTTCAGAAAACTATTTTAGCTATAGCTAAAAGTGTTTAGAAACTATGTCCAGAAAACCGATTCTCAAAATTTAATTTTGAACTAGATTTGATGTGTACACTATTGTCTAAAAATCTAAATATAATTATTTCCAGTAGTGAGGTTATGTCCCGCCCAAAAAATTCACATTTTTCCCCCTGTTATTTTAAAGGACTTCTTTCATTCAGCAAACTTTTCAGGCATGTTTCTTCGACTTTCAAATTATCGGCCAGAGGTGGTACAATAGCCAAGCCTGCTTTCAGGACATAGGCCTACTCGTTTAATGATAACAAACAAAACCGATAGCTAAATTGGAAGAGCATCGGTCATGTAAGCCGGAGGTTTCTGGGTTCGAGCCCAGTCGGGGCCATTTTTACGATAATTGCTATCATTAAACAAGTAAATTATTCTTATGAAATAAACTGTTTTAATAATGTTATGCTGTGCTAGAAAATAATTAGACCTAGAGGTTTGTGTATTTTGACAAAAAATAATGACTTTCTAGCTTATGCCATTATTACACAGTGCAAAATAGCCTACAGCTTTTGTGTTTGTCTTTATTTTAAAAATTGCATGCATTGCAGGTGACCATATAAATATATATTTTGTCAAATTAACAACATATATTGATAGTAGGGCCTATATTGATAAGGCTTGTATATGTTCTTCATGTTATTGTAAACCAATTAATAACCATGGTTGCCAATTGGTGACTAATATCCATGGTTTGTATTTGGTTATGTATTGGTTATGAGATTCTCAGAAAAAAGTAATAACCAACTAATAACCATGGTGACCATTTGGTTATTACTAGTTGAGGTTTACAAATGGTTATCAAATGGTTATTAAAAGATTTATAATAACCATGGTTGTCAATTGGTGATGTTCTGGTTTGCAATAGGTTATCAAGGTTTTAAATGGTTATTACAGTTGGTTATCATCCATTTCACAAGCCTCTTTGGTGGTTATTAGTGGTTACAAATGGTTATCAATTGGTTATTATGGTTTACAAGAAGTTATTATTTGGTTATCAATTGGTGATGAGTATTTTTAGTAAGGGAACCCACCTCTTTGTTCCCAACATGTTTACTTAAGTTTTATTTTACCATTGCTAATATCGTATTAATTTCAAAGCTATAAATAGTAGATCCAATCTCAATTGAGTACCCTCACCCAAACAATACAAGCTTGTGAAAATACTCTGATAAGCAGTTGGATCGGAACAACCTCACTGCCCCGCACCTTCATCATTCTCACGCGGAGGCGAGCTCGCGTCGAGGCACAGTATCCTCCATTGATGTTGAAATGGAAACGTCCGTTTTGAAGTCTAATTAAGATCGTCTTCTTGTAAGTTGGTGATTTTAATCAACACCAGATCACTTAGGCGTTTGTTCAGCTAATAATATAAAAAAAATATAGAACGACAAATCTTTTTTTTAAAATAAAGTTAATAACTCTGGCAAATCTACAAATATCGTGTTCTCGAAATATTTTCTTCTTGAGTATAAAACATGTTTATGTCCTACCCTTGATATACTTGTCACCAACTAAGTGCATTTGTAATATGTTTCATGCGATTGCGATTGGTGTTTTGCTTTCGCATCTACCGCATCGCGTTTATTCCTACCAGCGTGTAGTGATGACAGGCTCACGGCCGACTACCCACTAAAGTACATTGTAATGATTTGTGCTTCGTCTGGGACCCACTGCAAGAATACGTCGTAGAGCTGAGCGTGGGAGTCTTGGAGGACGACCAGACTAGTTGGAGAAGAGTGGAGTAGTAGGTGTCCACCTAGTGACCGGGAGTGCAAGCGGTGTAGGCCTACACCTGATGCACCTGGTGATAAACCAGAAGGGCGATTCTTTTTAACGCGGACCTTAGTGAATCATCCTGCTGGTGGTTCGCTTCGTATTCGTGTGTCATGCAGTTAGTTAGGCGCCGAGTACGCCCTACACTTACACAAGATGTCTACAAGACTGGAAAACCTGGAAAAGTCAGAAAATTTAATAAATCTGGAAAAGTCAGTGATTTTTTTCTGCAATTTTACTAGAAATGTATTTTAAAAAAAAATTAGTTATTTCAATACCTTTTTTGTTGCTGAGAAGTGAGAATAGAAATTATAAATTAAAAAAAAAACAATTCTTAAATTATTTTGCCTTGTCAGGTGTTTAAAAATTCCAGCCTTTACCTGACAGTGGGATTTTCTTCCATTATAATGTACGGGGAAAGCAAAATTTGCAGCCTGGAAAAATATAATTTTCCATCTGGAAAAACTGGAAAAGTCAGGGAATTTCGAAATGGAAAATTTGTAGACACCCTGCTTACAAGAATCAAGGTATTGTAAAGCGTATTACATCGATAATGATAGCTATACCCTACTGACAAAACCCCACTGCCATAATCAACATTTAAAAACTGTTTTGCATTTATGGAAAAAAGAAAACTGTATTTGGAGGTAGGTAATTAATTAGTTCTTGAAATATTTTACTCATGTGCTTGTGTTGCTGTTTTAACACATGCAAAATTTTCAAACGTTGTCTTGTAGCCTTCATCTTCATCTTTATCCTTTATCTAGATAAGTAACCAACCTATGTCAAAATTGACAGGTCTTCTTTCAATATCCCGCTCTTTTTGGATAACTATCAAATTTGACCCAGCTAATGAAAACGTCAGTCTGCTCAAGCAGCCCACGCAAAGCTTCTTCAAGGAACATGCAATGACCCCAGTTTGTCGTCAGCCTATCTAGAATCGCACCCGATCAGTGATAACTCTTGTCGTCAGCGGCCTCTAGACTGATGCATTGCCGCCCTTGTGGCATCTCTTTTATCTCGGCTGTCTGAGATGGGCGTAGCGGCCTTGCCCCCCCCCCCCTCTATCTTGTCTGCATAAATCTCGCGGCTCGTCCAGATCCTTAGTAGGGCAATGACGCCCTGTGCATATCATGCTGGGGGCGAGGGCGCTTCCATACGTATTTGTATAGTTTGTTTGGTATTGTTGTTTTTGTTTATGTAGAGCCATGTGAGGGTGATTTCATTTTTCCATTATTTCAATTTGATAGTAGATGAGGCCTATACTTTGGTTTGTATAATACGATTTACATTTTAGTTGTGTTCAATTCAGAGGTTATTTTCAATTGGGTTTCTACACTTTTTTTTTGTTAAAATTATTTATTTTTGTAATTCCTCATTTTCGATTGGAAATTTTGGATTCAAATCGATCAATTTTCAACATACTTTTTATGATGTGTCCATCACGTAATATTTGAAAACGAAGCACAATTAGAAATTGTGTTTAGACACTTCTATACATCAATGCTCCTCGAAGAAAAACCCTAAACACTAATGTCCCTTTCAGACATGGGGTTCATGATTATGGACATTTACTTCATAATTTTAATCCGGGTAAATGACAGGGTTTTTCAGTTTGCCACATTTTTTAAATTTATTTTTTGGGGGATTTGAAAAATATTTCAATGGGACGAATAGTACATTTATTAGAGGAAATTAAAAATAAAAATCCCCAAAAAAACTGCTAAAAATGTGAAAATTTTGGTTTGTCCCGGGTGCAATATATTTGTTGTTTTCCTGTCTTATGAAATACAGAATATCTAAAATATGCCCAAACAATAAGACAGGAAAATCTACTTTTAGCATTGCACTTCAAATTTAAATTTGAAATAAAATTCGTAGCTTTTGTTCGAAATCCAAAATTTGTCCCAAGTTCCTTAAAAATCACGATAGAAAGTATTGAAAAATACTAAAGACGAAACTAAAAAAAAAAAAAATGTTTGCTCAAAATGAACTAATTTATACCAATTTAATTCGTGTCTGAAATGGATATTTAGTTATTCATTCATAATTGCGAGCAGGAAAGCAACTCTAATCGAGACCACGACTAAAAATAACTAAAATAATGATGAAATGAGGAATTCCCAGTGTCTCAACTCTACACGACAATCCTCAGCAATTAGTCCGGCGTGTAGCCCCCCCCCCTCCCCCCCCCCCCACCACCACCGAGCGCACGGGTCGCCGGCAACGCCCCCGCAATGACCTTGCCCAACAATCGCTATGGGAAGCGTCTATTTCTAGCCGCAGAATCTTTCCTTCCTGCCCCCCCTCCTCCGCCCCGGGCTACTCAGATCTGATGAATTATTCATGCGCTTTTTATTGGCTTTCTCACAGTCAGAGGCGATATGGACGATCTCACTGCTCACTTAGTAGGACTTTACTGTGCGACATTGGACACGAAATATTTACAACCTACTAATAAATATTATCCCTTTTTAAAATAAATTATATCCTGGTTTGATGTGTATGTAAAACGTTAGCCCCCCCCCCCCCTTCTTAAATTGATTAATCAATTGGATTTTATAAACACAAAATTTATGGATGTCTGAGATTTTTTGTTTTCTTAATGTATATCCGATTTTAATAACTGTCAAAAGCTAAAAATTTGCACTCTAATTTGGAAATTAAACTCATTTTTTGTTTAAGTCTAGTTTCGAGTCAAAATGTATTATAGTTTATTCATAAGTCCAATGCAAATATTTACACAAACAACAGGAATAAAGTAAAAGTTTGTACCTATATTGTGTTTGCCACGTGCTGTTTCGACCACACGTGTGTTTGTGAGTTCTTCGCATTGAGATCTGCACCACCTCCGCTCCTTGCCAACGATACGCAAAACTCGTCTATTTTATACATTTTACCCGCAGTTACTAGCGAGTCCGCCCCTCCTCCCATTTCCTTGCATTACAAAGTTGTGCGTCCTTCATCCAATAATGAAAACAAGATAGGTTGAATCTTGAAAGTATGTCATAACTCTTCCTAAATAACTCGTTCCTAGTATAGTATGCTAATGTTGTATATATCGATAACAAACCGTTTCGAAATGAAATACCGAATAATGTTGTTGCAAACGAGAAAGTCAAACAGTTCCTGATTAAAAACCAGTCGTTTATAATAGGTTGAAATTCTTCTAGTTTTATAATTGGACCAGTTTTTCCGGATTTTCTGGGAAGGGTTTTTAATTGCTCCAATTTGTAATAAAGTGATCACACGGTCATTAATGTCTTATTGGTTGTGCACGTGTTTATATGTAGCTTATCGTCCTCTGATGTTTCCTGGAGATTGAAGTGGAAGGAATTATAACATTAGTTACTTGATGGTGACGTATCTTTAATTGCTATATTTAGTGATACCCTCCAATTCCAGTTTTGGCTACAACTGAACCGTTGCGATAATAGCGAATACTAATTACTTGTTTTTTACTTCTACTAAATTAAAGAATCTGAATTAATTTCTTATCATTTGGATTTGTACAAGATTTTCATTCATAGTTTGCTGAAAGTTGTACAAAAAATTCTTTGAAAATAAAACGGGCATCGCCATAGTAGCGTACGTACTGGAGTTCCAATACTACACTACACATACAGACTAAATACAGTCTACAAATACAGTCTACATACAGTCTAAATTGCGAATATTCGAATCACACTTCTTTCCCTGGCTCTTCCTCAAGCAAAAGCTCGCTCTGCTTTTCTTACGACTCTGATTGAGGAAGTGTGGTTCGAAAATAAGTAAATAAGTGTGAATGTTTCACTGGCTTTATGTTTATCTCGTGTTGGATTACTTTGTGGGCCACTAAGCTTTCCTTACTTAAATGTCTCGAAAAAAAAACAATGTATCGAAATGTTATTATCTGCATTGTTTTACGTTTTATAAAAGAGTGTATCAAAGTCTGCCTATGTAAACTAGGGAAACGCCAAAGTCGTTGTTAAACGAGTGAGGTAGCCAAGTTGTTTGACTTCTAAAACCGGACCGTCTGGTCACCTTACAGGAACTCACTCTGCTTGCCACAATCATTATTTCAATTGAACATTTAAAACTGCGAATCGTATTCGAAACGTATTAGCGTGAAACATTAACAAATTTCCAAGATGAAACGAAATTACCTAATTTTATTTCCCATTTAACACCCCTCAAAAATAATATGTGGGTGTAAAATATAAAAAAAGTTAGAACTGACGGGTATCGTACCCTATCCCTCTGTGCGGTAGGCTAAATGGTTACCACTAGGCCATGCAGGCCACGTCAACCACGTCCGCTAACTGCTACGAAACAAATGCCATTGATATTATTAAAAATCACATTTTATATTAATTGTAGGCTTAAATCGCTGTGGATCAAGGTGATTTTGTTAACAGTTCTTAGTAAAGTCGTACCGGATGACTGTTTAAATTTCAGCGCAATCTGTTCAGCGGTTCGGCTGATTTTCGACGTACAGACAGACAGAATCACAGAATGAGAGCCGTTCGAGTTGAATGGAGACACTCAGTCGCCTCGCTCCCTCGTTTAATAAATGTGTGGGTACAATTAACGCCGCTTTATCTTCTAGATACGTAGCGCGTTTAGACATTTATTAGGGCTCACCGCCTGGGTAATCCATTGGTTCCTTGATAATTCCTATCAAAATCCTAGCAAAGGCAGTGAGCCCAAGGTCTTGGTAACCATGGCAACCAGAGTCGATACAGAAGTTTCCCCGGTTTATTGTCGGTAATCAACCCAAGGACCAACAAAGTACAATGTTGAATATACAAATTTGCAGATAAGTAAGGTATTATTCGTTGACAATGGATGTTATAATATATATACATTTTTATATTAGATATTATCATTATTAGGCGTAGGTTCATGCCTCAGGCAAACTATTAGAATATATTAAATTGCTTGACATGGATTTGACTACATCCAGTTACATACTTTTGGACGGTGAGAACCATGGTAGAACGCTACATTTCTAGGGCGGTGAGTCCCAGAAATTTTTAACACACGAACATCCAAACGCGCTTCTCTATTAACGTAGTTAATAACATCCAGGTTCTCTAGGTAAAATGACACAATATCACACTCGTGTTGAATGACCCGGAACCTCCACCATTTCTAAAAGTCGGGACGAATGTTCTATATGCTACCCGGAACCTCCACCATAATAATTAAGCATGCGAACCGAAATTTGAGGAAAACGATAGAGTTTTCTTGGGTATTGTCAGGTAGCATAAGTTTTTTTTTTGTAAAATTTGAATTATTTTTTATTTATTTTTTTATTTATATTTTGATTTAGAGACCAAATATTGATAACGAAAATATCGACATCTTTGCCCAACACTACTTTGAAGAATATGCCCCATACTTCTCACATGACTCCTCCACAATTCTCATGCTTGAAGGTGTAAAGTGAAACTTACCATAGGCCGTTGGGCCAAACGTTTTGAACTCGTTCGTGTAAGGCGATCTAGCTACTTGCATTTTGATAATCAGTGTATGCCTTGGGAAACGTAATGATTAATGTCTTGTAACTTCTAAGGCATCACTAGTTATTTCGGTTATACTCATAATGTTTTGGCTATACGGGCGGCATCAGCTAGCTCTTGCCTTGGGCGCCCGTACTTAAATTGTTTTTACTTCAATGAACAAAAAACAGCATGCACTTATTCAATAATTACAATAAACGAGAAAGCTAGAAGCGAAAATGTTTATGTTTTTGCAGTCATGCACGAAACGATATCTATACTGCAGGTCTGGTCTGTTGTGACGTCGGTGCTGTTGACCCGTGGCGAAACAAACACACTTGAATAGGCTGTTTTGCTGGAATATGCGAGAATCAGTTATATAACTGAGTGGGTAGACTCTAAATAAAATTTATTTATTTATAATCAAAACAAAAGTGAGATATATCGTCTAACAGACTTTTTATAGGCTGCATTCTTAAAGCAGAGTTTGAGATAAGACCACCGTTATTCGGCACCAAAAAGCACACTAGCGCGGCCTGTTGGCGGAACGTAGAACCCTGGCAGTAGTGATCACTCGCGTAGACACAGCGGCAAATAACGTGGAAGAACGTGTAGATGTAACTAAAAAGTTGAGTTTTTGGCGTGATACGTTTTGTTTACGGATGTTGAACGTTAGAAATAAAATAAAGACATATTTGTGCTATGGTTATCACAAGAAAACAAATTTTAAATGAAAGAATGGGGCCTGTAAGTGCACCATAAAGTGGACACCTGACACAAGGGTTATTTCTCGAATGGTTAAGCATTGGCCTACATTTCTCTTTTAAAATACAACTCTTTACACAAATAACAACTTTTAAATTATCGTGATCTCAATTTAAATTTCGGTAGGGCCTACTCTTAATAAAACATTATTCTTACATTTAAATCCAGGATAAAGTCCGAAAACATATAGTCAGATGACAGTGTGGTGTCACCCACTGAGTTTTCCCGTTGTGTTTGATAGATTATTATTTATTTATGTTCATTTTTAATAATTATACTTATTGTTTTTTACCCGTCACCGACACTCATATTAAATCGCGTTTTACAATTTCAGACAATAATTTTAATTCATGCTTATGCCAATAGGCTATCACACCGTTCCCAATTGTTACACATACAGGCCTACATAGCACATAGGCCTACATTCAATTTGTTTCGTATGTGATGGACTACCTCAAAATTACTACACTGTAGTGCGTTTTAATCAACAACAAAAAAGGTAGGCCTATGTATAGTAATAAATTCGGAAAAATCGTTTTCAATTAACATTTTTCATAATAAATACCAATTTCTGCAGCCAAGTATTTTTAGAAGTTTCGCCATGTTCTGAATAAAGCACACTTTGTCGATGATTACAAATTGACAACATCCGGATTATAGTATAGATGTAGGCCTAATTTATTGACATTTTCAGGGAATATTATGAAAATAATACAAGTTGTACTATTTATTGTTATTACATTATCGCGGGAAAACGTTAAATATTGCACCTTGCACTTCAGCTGTTCAGTGTTATATCAATTTGTTGCAAAATATTTGTTGATACAACAAACAGACTCGTTTCACTTCAAAAACTTAACATTCTACATTCAAATTTGGTAATAATTCCTTGGACCAATACCAATTTCGACGGGCAACTTTACTTATAGTAGTAATTAAATAATAAATAATAATCTGCTTATGAATTATTTTCTGAATGTTCTTACGCTCAAACATAATAATATACCCAACTATAAAGATGATATTATTATAATATATTTTACATTTCATCCCTATCCCATTCAGAAATATAGGAATAGGAAGGTTCGATTTGGCTATAGTTGGCCTACCTACGCAATTACGCCTACTTGTGATTGTATAAGAGCGTAACAAATGCAAACCGTAGATGAAAATATACATCTTATTTAATGAGTGTGCGAGAAAGGTAAATGTTAGTGATCAGATCGGAAATAATCCCCGAATTGTCATAACCGGCGCGACTAACACACGTTAGCGCCATATACGCTCCAGCCCGGAATCACAATTACGCCAGCCATGTTGTGACGTAGCGCGCCGCCAGTGCTGCGATCTACATGTCGATTTGGTGCCCAATACCAATTCACTGATTTATTCGGAATCATTCCTATAATACAATCTTTGGAATATAGATATATAACTAGCGTTCCAAGCCTGGGCGATTGGCTATTTGAATTTTAAGATCTGTTTGTATTTAAAGCAGAATACATTGGAAATGATAAGTTTACATCAAAGATAAAATATGGACTAAGGCTATTCGAGACGATGACACCACTCATCGTGCCTTGTGCGGGATTTGAACCCACGTCCTCGTAGACCCACGCTTGTGACCAGCGCCCTAATGGTACCACGTGCCAAGTGGGTAAGAGGGCACTTCCCGCCCAGAACCGAATACAAAACCATTGCTCACAGTAAAAGGTGTGAGTGCAAAACGGTTGGTGCCAGAAGACTCAAGTAAGTTCTTTATTGTACAGGAAAGCTATTATTGAGCGAGCGAAGCGAGCGTCTCCACTTGACTCTTATGGCTCGAATGTCTGTTTTTGTTTGTTTTTTGTTTTTTTCTGTTACTGCTTCGATACAGGTCGCACCGTTTCTCTGATCGACCTGAAATTTTGCACACATGTACATACCACCTAGGCGGGTTGCTGTATAGTTTTGTGGCAAAATCGTTCAAAAAGTTAAAAAGTTACATTAAAGTTAATCGAAAGTTTTTTTTCAAACTAAACGGCGACAAAATCTGAGGTGGCCAAATCATTTAGAATGTCCGTCCGATCACGAATATGTTATTTTTATTTTGATCCGATAAGTAGTGTAGATGGAAATTACATTATAACAAAGTCCCGTTACCATGGCAACGGAAAGTCGCACAGCTTTTTTGGCTCATGATAGCGGTCAAACGGAGGCTCGGATCGAGTTGAAATTTTGACCATCCGCAAGTTTCGTTCCCGATTGAATGCCATTAGTTTTGTGGCAAAATCGTTCAAAAAGTTATATAAAGTTACATTAAAGTTAATCTAAAGTTTTTTTTTAAAACTAAACGGCGACAAAATCTGAGGTAGCCAAATCATTTAGAATGTCCGTCCGGTCACGAGTATGTTAATTTTATTTGGATCCGATAAGTAGTGTAGATAGAAATTTCATTTTAACAAAAGTAACGTTACCATGGCAACGAAAAGTCGCACAAGAATTCTGGTCACTATGTACTGCCACCTAGTGATAATCAAGAGTAAAATAGTTTTCCCAAAGAAATGATGTCAAGGTCCTCTAGATGGCGGTGGATTTTATCCATTCTCTCCTATTTTACAAATTTTCAGCTAAATCGGTCAAGACCTAAAAGACTTATTGGTATGTAACATTATGGGAATGTCGTACTCGGGTCGTGTTGCACGTAACGGTGCTCGCTCAACAACGCGTCCAACTGAGCGTTTTCCTAGTCTATATGCTCCTATGCTATTCAATTTCCAGTATCTTTGAGTGCGTTTTAATGTAGATTTATTACAAAAATGCATTTTTGACCAAACTTTTCGCATGTTCAATGTATTTTTGAATACATAAATTGGTTAGAAATCAACCTATCAGGGGCATTCAAGCATAAATCTAAGCATAATAAAGAACGCATTCTCTTTAGTCATTCGCCAGTCAGATCTTTTTTACGAGAGCAAGTTTCAAGAATAATTAATATGGTCAAGATAGGGCGAACGTAGACCGGGAACAAATCTCATCATCTTGATCATCGTGTTGTGTTGGTATCCGATCTCGCTGACCATCCGAGGTAATTGCGCTTATCACGGTGTTGTGTTGGTACCACCTGTCGGTCAGCTGAAGGCCAAGGACAGAGCTGGCGGTGCACTCATGCAATTCGGCGACTTGTTGTGCACTTTTTGTTCGAGGCCCGGCTGAGGTTCGGAGTAGAGTTGCTACAGTTCGGCCCGGCTCAGGTTCGGAGTAGAGTTGCTAGAGTTCGGCCCGGCTGAGGTTCGGAGTAGAGTTGCTACAGTTCGGCCCGGCTGAGGTTCGGAGTAGAGTTGCTACAGTTCGGCCCGGCTCAGGTTCAGAGTAGAGTTGCTACAGTTCGGCCCGGCTGAGGTTCGGAGTAGAGTTGCTACAGTTCGGCCCGGCTCAGGGGGCCTAGCCTCGACGAACTGTCGGAAAGTATTTTTTCGGCCGACCACGAAAACCGAATTTCGGAAAGTCTAGCCTCGACGGTATTTTGCGACAGTCGGATTGAGGAACCCGAATTCGTAAAGTTTCCGACAACTATCCCAGCCGTTGTCGGAACATAATTTATTCAACCAATGGGAGAGCGCTCAGACGCGAGCGGTGGGAACGACAAGGTTTGAAGGCAGTGGTCTTCGCCCACTTTTAGTAAACAAAATAACACATGGGACTTGACAAGTGTCGATCTGTGGCCGTGGGTGTTCCCAAGACCTTTTCGGCATCGGGTTTTGGGAGCCTAGGCGTCAGTTCTTGGGTAATGCCATGCCGTCTTCTTTGAAATATTGCATCAGCAAAAGAAGAACAAGGATTCTGGTGGTCTAGGCCTACCCATACGTAGGCCTACGAGGTTCATGAGGTATGTTTTATCTTAGCCTAGTACCTAGGCCCTACATCATAAGTTCATCATAAGGACCTAGCCTTTGTTTAATTTATGCACACAAATCTAGCCCTGTCACAAGTAGTAGGCCTATGTAGTATCTGCTAATCTAGGCCTACGAAAGACCTGAGCTGACTTCACCTAACCTAAATAGGGACCAGGAACTTCAAGCCCTAGGCCCCTGTGCATAAGCCTAGGAAGTAGGGCCTACATAAGATACACAAGGGCCAATCCTTAACCAAACTAAAGCATAGTGACTAGGTTAGGTTCAACGCTGTTTACAACTCTAGGCCAGCCCATGCACTAGGCCCTACGCCTAACTTACTGACTCACTAGAATTACAAACAGGCCTAGAGAGCATTGTCAGACCTAAACATGGACATAAACCATCGGCTTGATAGGCCTAGGCAATCTTTAGGTCATATCAGATCATTGTAATGTAGTGTGCATTGCATTCAGGGGACTTAATTTAGGTTTCGGCCTATGTGGGGGAAAAAACTCAAAAGTTGTAATCCGCGTTCCAGCCCCACGTTGGACGCTAGTAATATAAACGGGGAATAAGTAATATAAAGTAGGTGCCTTTGCTAGAGAACTTGAACTAAAACTATTATTTTTTTACAGATGCAATTATTCAACAACCCTATGATTGTTATGGTCGTATGGCAGCTTAAAATGAAGAACTGTTGAAACTACTGTACTTTCAGCACCGGTAGCCTCCTAGCCCCTGCAGTAATCAGCACATGGAATGAGTTACTGATGTCGTGAAGAGGTAAGATTTTATGTGGGGCAGGTGGGGGCAGGGTAAGCCCTACATATTGCAAGTGTGGTCAGTAAACCGGCTCTAGTGGCTGCTTACGTCTAACGTGCTCTGCCGTCAAACATACGGCAGGTTTAGAAGCCCATCAGACAGCAGTCTCATGTTTTTATTTAGCATAGGCCTATTATGATTTGCCGTTATTCAGGCCATCAAACAAGAGTTACAATAACTTACATCAAATAAATTAAAATATAATAATTATTGTAAGACCATAGGTCTAGGTCAGACTTTTAAATATCACCATCCATACCGGTAGCATACCAAGGCCTACGCAGATATGTATCGAAAATAATGTCAAAAATTACTTGGGCCCCTAATGTAAAAGCCTAATGGATAAATTCTATTAGGCGTTAGGCCTAAGTATTTTAAAATCTTGGCCATGTAGCCTAAGATACTTATTTTAAAAAGGTGGAGGCTTATTTTAAAGAAGACTAAAATGTAGATTAGTTGAACTTAGTGAATAAATTATCTCAAAGACAAATACCGGCACTCACATTCTCTACCAAACTCTCCTCGGCCACTTGAGATTCAAATTAATTCAGGCCTCGCCTACTGTGATATAGGTAGGACTTAGTTTTCATTACAACTAGCTGGCATATTTAAAAAATTAAATCAAACAATCAGGCTTAGTAATTTAAAGAAGACATGATTTAGGCCAAAATTAATGTCATCCAGATTTTATTACAAGTAGTAGGCTGTAGCACACAATTCAATAGGGAGGCTACTACATGATTTTTTTTGTTGACAGTTTCCTGAAGGTGGGCATCAACTAGCTGCCAATGGGTGTGCCTCTTAAATCTCCTAGACCTTCCAGCACTTGCAGTACCGGTACCTGTAGTGTCTGGAGTGGATCGTTGGCTACAGCGGCACAGCCTCAAGAAAAAGTCCCCAAGGAGAAGAATCTCTCAATTTATTATGCCTTCAAATATTATAATAAACTACTAACTACAAAACCAACTTGCCTAAATTCCATATTACCTGTAGGGCCTATAGCCTATACAAATAAAACAAAATATTGTGTGATATACTGCAATTCAATGATAGATCTTTCCCCATTACTGTTTTATTAGCCTACTAGCAATGTATGCGGGTTGAAATGAACTCAACCGGCCTTGAAACCCGTGTCCGTTTAAACTATGAATTATTTTAACCGCATAACCTGCATCGAACTCGAGCAATGTAAACGGGGTAAAAAACTATTGTACCTACACCTACACCCTGCATACCTTATGTTCTTTAAATAATTTTCTTACAATAGGAAGGTCTAGAAAATCATAACATAAAAAGACTTGACTATGCCATTTCTTTAAAAGAATTCGTTCAACCTGTACGCATACTTAGAGAAGGAACTTTTTAAAAGAACAAGTTCCATTTTCCCGGAACTTGATTTATTTTAATGTTGAGGAACTTTTAATTGATCTAGTTCATATTTTCAAGGGACTTTTTAGAAAGTTCCTTAAAACATTCCAGTATAATAAAGTAGTCAATTTTGTACTTAGCACCACTTTTCAGGATTTGTTAGCAAACAACTTTGCCGTTATGGATCATTTATAATTTTCATATCATACGTATCATCATGATTCATGACCCTACCGCTCACCGTGCTCTTTGACAGCCGTACGCAATACGCATGCTTGCAAGTTGCACGTCAGTCACTCTGCAGTCGCATTAAAAAAGTTAAAAATAAAAGGGAACCTTTTTAAGGAACTTTAGTTTCTTTTTATGAGGAACTTGAACTTTTTAGAGGTAAGGGTGTAAAAAGGAACTTTAAAGAACTTTATAAAAGTTCTTTTTTTAATTGATGAACTGAATCTTTTATAAGCTCCTTTTAAAAGGAACTCCCCCAGGTATGCCTGTATGATACATTTGTTTTTGTGTCACTTGGTGCTGTGGTTAAGGTGTACCGGTTATGTCAATATTCAGTGGCTTCAAATTGCTAACAAGCAAAATAAATTATGAAAATCTACATTGACTTCGCTTGCACGCAGTTCTATGCATGGCGTAGGCCTAATCTGGAACGCATAAAGCTGACTGCACTTGCTCGCTACGTACTAAGGTGACTCGAGTGCTGAATATTAGTACATGAATCTAATATCTATGCTTCAAATGAAGAAGGATCTGGGTACAGGTTCAGACAGACTTTTTACTTCAAAGGGTATCATCCATTATGAACTAAATTCTAGTTTCTATTCCGATTCGTAGTTTTTTTATGGATGCCGTTGCAGCTTTCAATTCAATTTTTGCAATTGACGCTGAGCTGCGGTAAAGAGAAGGAAGAGAGTATATTCCAAGAGTTTGCTGCTGCACTAGAATGTTACAAGGTCAATTTTATACGTTGTTCCAAAATTCTACACGCAAGTTCGTAAGTTGCGAGTGACTTTAAATATAGGTAGGCTACCGGTAGTGACTAGGCCCAATGTTTTTAGACAGTAGGCCTAGGTTCAGTGCTACTTTATCACTGGGTTTGTAGCAATTAAGCGCGTATGGTGTGTGTCCTTGTAGGGAATTTTTGGCGTTACCTCATTTTGCAGTGGTGCCGGTCAATGATCTCTACCGGTACAGAGAAAGAGTAGGGGCCTGGGCCTAGGCCTTTGACTTGTAGCCTAGGGCCCTACACTAAGCCTTTCTAACCACCCACAGGTAGGCCTAGCTAACTGGTAACCTACTTCCTACAGTAGGCCTAGCCCTAACAAAAAAAGCAAGGCTTAGACCTGGTGGGGCCTAGGCTAGGCTAGGCTTAGCTTAACAATTTTTTATAGCCTACTAGGCCTAATCCTTTGGGGTAGGGCCTAGGCCTACCTAGGCTAGGCCCTACCATAGGTAGCCCTAGGGCCTATTTAGGCCTAGGCCTAGACCAATAACCTTCCCTTAACTTGGGATATGGCTAGGGGCTAGGGAGTGCCTAATCCATCCAATAATTAAGCTGTTTCGTAGGCTTTAGCATTAACAAAAAAATAGACCTAGCTTAGGCCTTTGTGTGGGTAATGCAAATGACATAAGGCCTATCCCCTAGTCTAGCTTAGGGTAGGGGTTAGGGCTAGGTAGGCTTAGACCTAGTAGACCCTAACCCTTAGGTAAAACTTCAGCGCCTAGGGCCTAGCTACTAGCTAGGACGTAAGGGTCTATGGCCTAGAGGCTAGGCCTAGCCCTAGTCGTAGGTTAGGCCCTACCAGTTTCTATTGTTTTAGGTTAAGGTACGATTATCTAGAGTTCTAGGCCCTAGGCCTATTCTTCCCCAGTAAATAATAATAATACCACACCACTGAAATACATGACGGGTGTGATGAGACCAAAGACCCCCCACAAGGACACTCACGATTTTTGCATAGGGCCTAGCTAGGCCTAATGAAACTCGCAAAGCGGACTTTGTAAAATTCAACTGCGGAAACTCTCTCTCTCTCTCTCCACTCCCTATCACAAATCTTATTTTCTCAGCGTCAAAATACATCGACAAATTAAAACAGCAACGTGCAAAAGCCCCATCAACAGAGCGTCCATCTTGAAAACATCGCACATGTGGGCATGTGGCTGTCAACCAATCAGATGGCTTCCTACTCTGACGTCACCTTGTCGGAAATGTTTCCGATGGGGGTTTGACTGTCGGATTCAAAAGTTCGGTTTCGACTAGAAAATTCGGGATCTCAATCCGAATCCAGCGTCGAGGCTAAGCTTTCCGATTTTTCTTGTCGGAAAGTACTTTCCGATTCCGAAAAGTTCGTCGAGGCTAGGCCCCCAGGTTCGGAGTAGATTGCTACAGTTCAGCCCGGCTGAGGTTCGGAGTAGAGTTGCTACAGTTGGGCCCGGCTCAGTTCGGAGTAGAGTTGCTACAGTTCGGCCCGGCTGAGGTTCGGAGTAGAGTTGCTACAGTTCGGCCCGGCTCAGGTTCGGAGTAGAGTTGCTACAGTTCGGCCCGGCTCAGGTTCGGAGTAGAGTTGCTACAGTTCGGCCCGGCTCAGGTTCGGAGTAGAGTTGCTACAGTTCGCCGCTCAGGTTCGGAGTAGTTGCTACAGTCGGCCCGGCTGAGGTTCGGAGTAGAGTTGCTACAGTTCGGCCCGTGAGGTCGGAGTAGAGTTGCTACAGTTCGCTCCGGCTGAGGTTCGGAGTAGAGTTGCTAGAGTAGAATACAGACGAAATGACTTTGGTGTATTCACTGTTTTGTATCATGTATGCATTGAAGTCGTGGGGGCTCACTTGCACCCTCTTGAGAATCAAAGCTCCAAATTTTGTTTATATGCCAATTACTTTCGTCATTATTCAAAGTTTTTTCAAAAGTGGCACATACGATTAGGGCGTTAATCCGAAGCCTATTGCTCTTCGAGGTCGTTGGTTCGAATCCAGCATAAGGCATATTTTTTGTATAATCGTCAGTTCATCGTCATCTATCACCACTCGTCGCCCTCGAATAACTTTAGTGCATTACTGTGAGAGTTTAGCAACAAAAATCATCAACACCTGAGCGAACGCTCATTTTATTTGCCTCAACCTCGGCAACACCCTTTCAAAAAAATACTAAAGAGAAGAATCCAATCCAGTAAATCAATCAGAGGTAAAATGTTATGTTGGCTTTCCTGCATGTTATTCGAGTACGAGGACGAACGAAAGAACTGCATTCGTGAGCGTTCACATCTTTAATTATTTATGTGTTTGTAGTTACAAAATACATGACATCTTTCTATCTTTGGCGTAACTTCCAGCCAGACTGGCTTCGCCCACGTTCACTTTCACTATTAAAACTAAGTACCCACCATACTAAAAATAATGTACGTAGAGCTAGACTGGCTGAATGCGGTATGTCCGTACTGCTGTACGGTACTTGTAGTAAGATGCAACGAGGCCACACGCGCACGCAGCCTGAGACTAGAGGCTAGACGACGGATTGTTGTGCCAAGTGCGTGAGTGATTTACCGTGTTTCAGAATTAGAAATAATACTACACACGACGAAATAGCGGCTCCCTGTGCGCATGGCAGCCATGTGTCGCGTCTAGAGAGCTTGGGTTCGAGGATCGAGACAACACGCTTTTACTGACAGAGTGATTATAGAGTTAGTCGACGAGAAAGGCAAAAGGGGGATGGGTAGAGGCATGAAAATTTAGCGTTTTAGGTTATTGATGCTAAATCAGTGAGTATAAATTCTTAAAAACGCGACAAAATGCTAAATTTACTGAAAATAAGGTTTACCTATACCTATAAAGCAGAATTTGAATTCATTCCCCATTAAAAATACAAGAAACATCATCATTGACATTTGGGGTTTTGGTGGAAAGAAGAAAATTAATGCTACAAAATGCTAAATTTGGAAAAATTAATGCAAAATATTCAGAATACAAATGCTATTTTTTCATAGCTCTAGGGATGGGGTAAGGGTACTTGAAGCGGGGGCGAGGCCGAAAGTCTCGTGGACACGAAACGAAGTCGTGAAGCTCATCCCTTCCGCCTGCGTGAAGACGTTGCACGTAAGCCCCTTCGAGGGTGTCGAGTCGAGAGCTGATACCGCCGACGCCGATTTGATATATACATGTCTTCATTCCGCGTTATCGGAGGACCGAGGAAGCCGCGCGATGCGACGTTTGTTTATCAATATATGAATACTAGTTATCTCGATGACAGTCAATAGTGCACGTGCACGTAATCTATGAGAGGAAAATTGTATGCATGTTCATTAAAAATTGCTGAGCTCTTCAGGTCTAGACCTTATATGAATCAATACACTGGATTTAAGTCATTATTTATGGATGCCGATATTCATTTCAAAAATTTAGCTGAAATGGATTTAAAAATTTGTTTATTGATTGTCTACCCACTCAGTAACAAGAACAAATTTTCCTTGGGTAACAATATAACAGCTAGGTCCGCCCAAAAGCCGACTGTTTTTAAATTGATAGTTTAAAGGGACAAATTATGAGGGCCCCAACGCATATCCCAAAAAGGGGCCAAATTTTTGGGAAAAAATCCGAGGGGTGAAACCCTTTGCGGAAAAAGGGGGCCAAGTAGGGGGGGTTTTGGGGGGGCGGACCCCCCCAACTTTAGCGCCGCAGGCAAAAAATTTTAAAAATCACTTTTTTAGAGTGAAATTAGTGCTTTTTAGACAAAATAGGGGGTGGATGCAAAAAGGGAAAACGTAGTTATTGAAAGGCCTCCCGCAAAAACTAAAAAATTTACCAAAAAAAGGGGAATTTTAAACCCACAAAACGAGATAGCCCCTTAAAAATTTTAAACCAAAATAATGAAAATTTTTTACAGAAAAAACCCTAAAAAAACCGGGGGAAAAAAAAAAAATGAAAGTGCGAGATAGCCCTTTTTTAAAAAACCAATCGAATATGCTTTAAGCCCCGTGGAAAAAAGGCGAAAAAACCTTTAAAACTCCTAAAACCAAAGCCCCAAAAATTTTAAGGACCGGGTTTTAAAAAAAACTATTTGAAAATTTTTTTTTCAGGGGGGCACCCCGGTACAAAAAAAGGCACCTTCATGGGGGCCCCCACAAGATGGCCGCCAAAAAAATTCTTAAAAAATTCGGAAACTCAAAAAGAAAACCATAATTTGGTTAAATTTAAGTTTTTTTTATTGGGTTTTTTATTTTTTCCAACAAAAATGTCATTAGAAATTTTCCCGAAAACAATATTTTTAAATTTTATATTTATATATTTTTCCCAATGTATTGAAATTATACCCCCATTTTTGGGTTTTATCTAATTAAATTTATACGTAGAATTCCCTAGATTGTCATAAAATTTTCGGGAACTTACTAAAAAACCCCAATAAACCAACTTTAAAAGTCCCGAAAAAAATTTTCTGAAAAATTTTTGGAATAAAAAATTTAAATTTTTAAATTTAAAGGGGCATTTTTAAACCCCAAATTTAAAAAGTTTCTTATTCATTCCCAAAATTTCACGTAGTGTATCACACAAGAGCAATTTATGCCCCACAAGAAAAAAAAAACAATTTTTTTAAAAAAATTAATTCCCAAACCCTTTCATATTAATTAAATTTTAATTAAAATTAAATTTTTAAAAAATGACAATAATCTCAAAAAAATATTGAAAAATTAACCCAATTGTAGTCGATTTTGGAAATCATTTTTAAAAACTAGTTTTAAGGCGAATAAAGGCATAAAAAAATTTTAATTAATTAATTAAAACACCAAATTAAACTTTTTTATTTAAAATTTATCCCTTTTTTTGCCCTTTTGTATTTTTTTATGTTTTACCAAAAAAACTAGGGGAGGGGGGTTCTTAAAAATATATACTTTAGGGGACATAATGCCAAAAAACCCGAATTGTCTTTCCCCCAAAAAAAAAAATTTCCATAATTTAAACCGTTAATTAAAAAATTAAATGAAAAATTATTAAAACTAAAATAATTTTTATTGTCACTCAATTAAACATCTAAATCCCAACCAAAAAGTAAAAAAAAAATATAAAAAATGCAAGTAAAATTTTTAAAAATTTTTAATAGCCCCCAAAATTTAAAGGGTCACCCACTTTTCTTCTAATTAAAATTTCCCCCACAAAATTATTTTCCTTAAATAAGCTTGCAAAAAAGGTTTCCCCAAAGTTTGACTTTTGTTAATTTTAAAACCAAAAAATGGGGGTTTAAAAAAATTAATTTTATTCATTCCATTAATTCAAAAAGGGAAAAAGTACATGAATTTAAAAATTTGGGACAAAAAATTTTTTAAAAAATTATACTCGCATTTTTTTTGATACTTCTGTTGGCTTTTTAGTAGGGTTTTAAAGGGGGTGACAATACAATTTTTAAATTTTAAGTAATTCCCCCATTTAATTTCTTAATTAATCGGTAAGTTAAAAAAATTTTTTTTCCGGGGACGCCCAATTCGGATTTTTGGGGGCTTATGTCATTTTAAAGTAGTATATTTTTTATGAGGGTCGATCGATTTTGGGTTTATAACATAACAACAATTGTCAAAAGGGGGAAAATTTTTATCAAAAAATTTTAATTTTTAATTCGGTGATTTATTAATTTAATTAAAATTTTTTCATTACATTTTTTTCCCTTTAAAAAAACTAGCTTTTAAATGATTCCAAGGCCCGACTCCATTGGTTTTAATTTTACAAAAATTTATTGAGATTTTTGTCATTTTTTTTAATTTAAATTAAATTAAATTTTAAATTTTTTAAGGAAAGTGAGGGGAAATTTAAATTTTTTGGGAACTAATTTTTTTTTCGTTCATTGTGGGTCTTTTGTTCTTGTGTGATAAAATCTTGCCTTTGGAAATTTTAATAAAAAAACTTTTAAATTTGGGGAAATTTTTAATGTTAAATTTTAAATTTAAATTTAATTTTTAAAAAAGTTCCCAAATTTTTTTTTTCGGGATTTTAAAATTTTGGTTTTATTGGCGTTATTTTAGTATAGTCTAAAATTTTTAGGGACAATCTAGCAAATTTCTACGTATAAATAATTAGATAAAAAAAAAAAAGTGCTAAAATTTGCAATACATTGTAATAATATATAAATATAATTAAAACTATTGTAAAACGGTAAAATTTTTTTAATGCTTTTTTGGGGGCAAAAAAAACCGAAAAAAACAAAACTTTTTTATTCAAATCAGATGATTACTTTTTGGGTTTAAACAGAAAATTTTAAGAATTTTTTGGCGGCCATCTTGTGGACGCCATGACGGTGAAATTATTTGGGTTTCCCGCGTGTCCCCCCTGAAAAAAAAATTTCTAAAATATGTCTTTTACTGCTCCTAAATTTGGTGCGGTTTTCCCGGGTTTGGGGGGGGAAAAGGGCCATAGTTTAAAAGCTTGTTCCCCGGGGCAATATCACTAGGGAAAACCCCTAAAATCCGCCCGGGTTGGTGGATGAGCTTTTTTTTTAAGTTTTTAGTTTTGCGTGGACCACTTTTCATTTAAAATGCTTTTTGAAACATTGGGAGGTGTTGGGTTTTCAAGGGTTTTTATTTTTATTTTTAATTGTTTTTTATAAACCTAAAAAAAAAAAATCATAATTTAAAACCTTTTTTCTAAGGGTTTGTTTTAAAATTTTTCAATTTTTTTTTTTCAAAAAATTACGACATTACCATGACCTTTAATGTCCATGTGAAAAATGAAAGTTGTGGGCCCCCTCCTTTTTGGGCAGAATAGGGGGGCCCAAAAGTCACACAAATATCACACTAAAAAACGAAAAAAAAAACGTAAAAAATTTCGATATTATGAGAATATTTTCTTCGATTATACCCAAAAAGTGGGGACGTCAAGTTTCAGAGACTTCGAAAAGGGTTTCCCTTTTAAATTTTTATCAAGATCGCCCTATGCCGTTTGCCCCGGGCCCCTGCGATCAAAAAGACAGAAAAAAAACAAACAAAAAAAACAAACAAACAAAAAAACATTGGGGCTAAAATTTTTTTAAAGGGGGCAGTGAAAATTTAAGTCCCTTGTTTTGGGGGGTCATCCAATACATTCCCCGATTTGCGTTTCCCAAAAAAATCTGAGCCTTCCCGCATGACTCAAGTGAGTTTGGCGTTTTGGGCTTTGCTCTAGCATAGCCTATCAGTTCTCAGCGCGACCCGGCCCAGTGTCGAGCATGGCCCCTCTTTTGGGGGGATTTCCCGGTTTGAGCATATGGAAGTGGAGAAACATGGTACAGTTTAAAAAAGAAACCCTTTTTTTTTTTTTTAATATGTACCCCAAAACTTGATAGTTATAGGCCCCAACTTTTATTTAAGTCCAAAGGGTTTTTTGGGGGGGTGGGGCAGCACCCTCCAAAAAATCGAGAGGTGCTTCAGTCCCTTTAGCAACCAAAATATCGGCGCCCCGCAATTTAAGGGGTTCCCAAAAGCGGGGGGAAAAATTTAAACGAAAAAAGATTAGGGGGTGGGGTTTTAATAAAAAGGGTGGGCAAAGGGGAAATTTTTTTTTTGCTTCTTTCATGCTTTTCCACACAAACAAGTCACAAGCCGCAAACCCCGGGAATAATAGCCCGAATAGCTTACTGTGATTGACTGACCTTTCAAGTACGTTTTTATTGTAGCCGTGACAAACGGCGAAAAAGGAAGTTTTTAAAATTCTGAATGAGGGAGGGGGAGGGCCACAGGGGGGAAAAAAGGGGCGGGGGGGTCACACCATGGGGCCACTCTCAGGAGTAAGTAATGGTGCCCCCCCCCCCCCCCCCCCCTCCCCACAACACAATTCGCACCGCCCGAGCGGGTAAACCCCCGCAAGTGAAGTCGGGGGGGGGGGGGGGGCCGAATAAAGGGGGCGCAAACAAACCCACAGTTTATGAACCCTCCTTGCCTGGCCCCCCACTCCCGTAACGTGACCTTGTTTACTGGCCCGTCTAGTGAATCGCGACCTTTTGCTGTCCGGCCCGCTACTAGTGCCCGCCCCTGGGAGGTAGGCCGCCCGCCCCTACATGACCAGGTTTGCACAACAAGTGAATGTCAGGGGGGGGGGGGTGCCGAATTTAAAGGGGGCGCATCAAACCCCACATTTTGAAAACCTTTTCCCTTTCCGGCCCAAGAAATCTGTTTACGAGACCTTGTGACGTGGTTCCCTCTAGTGACCGCGACTGGGTTTGTCACGGCCCGTTACTAGTTCCTGCCCCCCGGGAGGGGAGGGAACCCGCATACACTGGGCCAGGAGCACAGCAATGGTCAAAGGGGGGGGGGTTTTTCCGAATAAAGGGCGCGCCCTCAACCTACCCGTGATGAACCCTTCCGCCTGGCCCCACTCGTCCCCTAAGGGGCCCCTTTTGACGTGGCTCCGGGTTTGTTACTCGCGACTTTTTGCTAGTCACGGCCCCGCTTTCTAGCCCCCTGCCCCCCGGGAGGAAGGGGAAAAACCCGCACTACAGACCCCCGTAGCCAGCAAGTGAAGTCAGGGGGGGGGGGTGCCGAGAAAAAAGGGCGCGCATCAAACCCACAGGATGAAAAACCCCTTTCCCCCTGGCCCCATCTGTTTACTAGACCTTGTGGGGCGTGGTCCGTCTAGTTTAAATCGCGACTGTTTCTAGTTTTACGGCTGCTACTAGGGCCCTGGGAGGTAAGGGGGGGCCCCCCACTTTCATGACCCAGGTTTTGCCAGCAAAGGAAAAGTCAGGGGGGGGAGGTTTTGGGGCCGAAAAAAGGGGGGCATCAAAAATACAGGGGCCAAAGGGCCCCCTTTCCTTTCCTGGGGCCCCCCTCCGTTTACGTAGAATTGGACGTGGCTCCGCTAGTTTAAATCGCGAAAGTGTAGTCACGGGGTGCTATAGCTGGGCCCCCGGGAGGTAGGCGGGCTTTCCTACACTACACTGACCAGGGACACAGAAAAAGTGAATGTCAGGGGGGGGGAGGTGTGTGCCGAATAAGGGCGCGCATCAACCTACAGTGATGAACCCTTCCTTGCCTGGCCCGACTCTGTCACGTAGACCTTGTGACGTGGCTCCGTCTAGTGACTCGCGACTGTGCTAGTCACGGCTGCTACTAGCTGCCCCTGGGAGGTAGGCAGCCCGCACTACACTGACCAGGTAGCACAGCAAGTGAATGTCAGGGGGGAGGTGTGTGCCGAATAAGGGCGCGCATCAACCTACAGTGATGAACCCTTCCTTGCCTGGCCCGACTCTGTCACGTAGACCTTGTGACGTGGCTCCGTCTAGTGACTCGCGACTGTGCTAGTCACGGCTGCTACTAGCTGCCCCTGGAAGGTGGGAGATAGGCAGCCCGCACTACGAGCTTGTGTGCATGAGCGCGATGGTTAGCGTTGACAACCAGTAGGACAGTCCTGATTTTGAGATCTTGGTTCTGTTGGCGGAATTTCCGTATTCGGGACAATATGTCCCTCTTCCAATACAATATAATGTTTAATATTCACAGATAAAAAAACATTTTACAACAATATTACTAATATTTAATACAATCCAGAAATTAAAAAATCCATACCGATCGGGGTTCGAACCCGAGTCTCCCACTTTCCGGGTGGACGCCATTTAACTTCTGTATTGTCGTTACATTATAGAACTTGAATGGATGGAACAATAAAGCATCGAAAAACTGTTGCTGTTGAATTGACCAACAAACATATTTATAATGTCATTACCTTACGCAGGTATGAACGCAATTTCAATTTAACAGCAACAGTTTTTTCGATGCTTTATTGTTCCATCCATTCAAGTTCTATAATTGGCTAAGGCGTCCACCCGGAAAGTGGGAGACTCGGGTTCGAGCCCCGATCGGGATGGATTTTTAATTTCTGGATTGTTTTAAAATATTAACAATTCCACCTACGGGAGTGTTTCCTGATCTTCCAATTAGAGAAACAATATAACAGCTTTTGTGGTATGTGTTCTACACCGTTATTGTAGTAATGCGATTGTCATTCCCCCAACTCCCCATTCACATCGTCCACGTAAAAATGTACGCTTAATGCTTTGAAATTCACTCAATTTTAAATTTTAGCACTTTAAAATTTTCAGTCATTTCTGATACCCAAATCGTATTTATAAACAAAAAATCCCCCCCCCCCCCCCCCCCCAGTCACTGTCCTGAATTCCATTTCTGGAAAGGTTTTCAACTAGCGATGTAGCGATGTTGAGTGTGTATGATTATAGCAAGGTGCGTGCTTGATTGAGTGTCAGTATGAGCCAGTGAGGTATAACCATTAAAAATATGTGTCTGTATGTGAAGACGTTTAAAAAAAATTAAAGTGCGTGAGTATGTGAGTGTGTGTTTGTGTGCGTGCGTACAGGTTTGTGTGTTTGTGCACACATCTTCGCAGTGGGTGCGAGAGAGAGAGAGAGAGAGAGAGAGAGAGAGAGAGAAGATATGTACGCCCATGACCTCACATGTTTTCGCTCCACACATGAATCAGCCTCATATATCAGACTGATTGTGCACTTTTGATTAAGAAGAGTCACTCAGGTCGAGGCCACTAAAATGAGCGCGCTCAGGTGTTGATAATTGCAGCGGAACGGTTGGTAATATCATTAGCATATTTTTTAAGAAGTTTAATAAAACAAAATGGGGGAAATGGAATTCTAAAACATGGATTTTACGATTTTACCGAATGTATTTACTGAAAGATTGCATCAATGGCGAATCTTCTTTCCATCAAAATAAAAACTTTATTGAAATTAATTAGCCTAAAAATGAGGCAGGTGGACGAAAATATTTGCATAATGTAAAAATATGTGGGTTTACCTTCGTTCACGAATTTCGTTATAATATAAAGTATGAAACACGATTTTTGCCTCACTCTACCAAACCAACATGTACAGTTAAAACAATGTTTGTAAAGTTGACCGGGAAATACTGCAACTGGGACTCGAACCCCACCCAACCTGAAACCGCCGAGCTTGCTATATGAGCAAACATTCAATACTTGATTACAACATTATTATTTGTTGTGTCTGTTGTTGGTTTTGTACATAATATTACTACAAGTTTATTTGTGCTTTAAACCTGTGTGATTGTGCACATATTTGTTAATACGTGAAACTGTTTGCTAACCACTTTGTCCCAATATGGCGATCCTTTTATCTGGTATGATGGTTCCGGTCCAGTCCGGTCAATTGGATATACTGTAGCGCCGGAGGGGTATACTTGTCCCCCCTGCGAAATCTTGGGGGTAGGCAAGACTATGTTTTGCCCCACGCAATATCAAACAAGAGCATCTTGGAATTTTGAAGTGGCAAGATTTTGTACACCATCAATATTGTGGATCTTCACAATTTAATAAATTATCGGCGAAAGCACGCTAAAATCTAGTAAAATCTACCACCATTTGTAATGTTAAAAATAAAACTTTCATATCTCTAAGTTGTTGTAAGTACCTGGTTTTAAAATTTAAACCCGGCGTCGATGTCCATTGTGGGTTTCAAATTGTATGATTTATTTGATTGATGTAATAACTATTTTAAAATTCCAATCAACTTTTTTATTGAAAAAATTGTATTTTTTAAGGAAATTCCCGTTCAGGGGTTAATTAAATTGTATGTCGTCAGAAATATATTTGTCTTCATCAATTATTGCGGTGCAGTGCAACGTATAGTAAATTCAACTTTAACTATAAATTAACAAAATTGGATCTGTAACACTCTTCGTCGTCTCGTTTGTATAAAAACAAAACAATTGATGTGCCAAGAGGTTAGCAGAAAAGAACACAGCTCCACACTCTCTTGATGTGGTTGTAAATTTCTAAATGTTGTAATTTGATAAATGAGATATTTTGTAAATTTGGTAGATTTGCAAGTTTTGTTATTTGAAAATTAGGTATTTTATAATGAGTTTTGTCTAATGATATCTAATGAGTTAAGTATATTGAAAATAGCTATATTTACTAAATAAGTAAATAACAATAAATATAGATTCTATTGTTTGCCACTGAATGTATTAAAATAATTTACTTTTTAAATATGGATTGATTGAAACGAAGCGATCCCGTCTCGTTGCATTACATCACACACTTGGGTTATGCAAATACTGGCGAATACTCTAGACTAAAGAGAGAGACAGAGAGCGGAGCCTACACGTGGACGCAGATTCCCACACCTCTGCATTCCACCGGGCACCTTGCCAAAACAAACGATTACGCGCAAGATGTGACCTTGAATCTCCGGATGAAGGTCGTACGACAGAGTGCATCGACCCTGGCTGATGTCAGTCAGTGGTACGCTGTACTGTCACAGCGTGCATGCGTGTCTTACTAGCATTGTTTGTCTATGTTATGTAATGTTATGCAAGTTGCAGGAAACGTAAGGTATGGGAAATAGTTTTTTTTTAAGTTGAAAGAGGAACCAAAACATTACTTTGTTTTGGAGATGAAATTCTAAAATTACATGTTTATCATACAAGAATAATGTGATGTGATTTGTAGACCACATAATCAATAATTATTGCATGAACGTAGTCACATTACAGTCTCCTAAGAAAATAGCTCGGAAGATTTTTGTTTGTATATTTTTGCTCTCATTTTCGCTCTGTGTTAGGCGAACGGCTTTATTCCGACCTTGACGAAAGTTTCAGGGGTCTTTCAATATCTGTAAACCCTGTCTCGTTTTTTGGGTATCGGAAGAAACATTTCTCATGAAAATCGTACCTTCACGATGAAAAAATATTTTTCTCACGTGTGTGTTTGCTTTTTCCCGTATAAACGGCTACTCCGATCTTCATGAAAACTTTAGGGAACCTTCGAAATCTCTGAACCGAGACACGCTGCGACACGTATTTGGATACAATCAAAGAAATAATATTGTAACTGAAAATCTAGATTTTTCTAGTTTTTTTCAAACTAAGAAATGCTAAGCCAAGAGATTTGTAAAATGCACTCATCCATCTATCAACGCCAAGCGTTTGCGAACTAGCCTAGCACAAAAGATTTGAAACTGAAATTCGATAACAATTTCACACACATTTTGTTCAGCATACGAATAGAATAATATTTTATTTTTAAATCTATTTGATTTTTCTTATGTATGCAGACATTGATCGTAAAGTCAACGTGAGATTAACGAATAGCTTTTTTTTATTTTAAAATCTATTTGATTTTCCTTATGTAAGCAGTCATTGGTCGTACAGTCAACGTGAGATTGGTGCATGTACGCTGATGTACTGTCAGTAGATAGATAGATAGATAGATAGATAGATAACTTTATTCATCTTGACAGGCACATTGTACATGTTTGACTCCCGGAGGAGAAGGTGAATAGCCTAAGGTAACTTACAGATAAGTATATGTAATCCTAGTACTACAGAGTAATCATGTATATTAAGTATATAAAGAAAATTATGAAAATAAAATAAATTAATACATTGTAATAATTGTAACATTGTGGACTGTGAAATCTACACTCAATGGTGGTAAGAATAATAATTTATATGATGTATCTAGTTACAATTGTTTGTGGATAAGCCAACATGTGGGAGGATAATATAAAAGGTGGAATGTTGAAATAAGCGAGTTGCTTTTAATGATAATGACATTGATATAATATATTAATTTATGGAAGTATAACTGGAGAAGAGAATTGTTCAATGAGGTGATTTACAAATGGTACAAGATAATGGTACAAATGAAAGTATGAGACATAATGATATGGAGGCATTAACTAAAAAATAGTAATCATATGTAACAACTTACAATGTCAGTAGACTTTAAAAACAGGACTTTAAAACAGGTGATATATCATTATTGCTGAATTTAGCTAGAATAATAATTGTTTATTATTTATTATTTAATTAATTGTTCATTATTTATAATTGTTTATTATTTACATTGAGAGGTAGTCACTAACCGAGTAGAAGCTGTTTTCTGTGAGATATATTTTTAACTTGTGTTTGAAGGAGGGCAGGGTGGGGGAGGTTTTTATGTTTTCTGGGAGCTTGTTGTAAAGGGTGGAGGCAAGGTACTCTGGGCCTAGTGCAAAAAGGCGCAGGTGGTGGGGCGGCCTATGTATGTGAAGGATGGCTCTTGTATTGTGGCAGTGCACAGACGCATTGAGAGGGAAGAGGTTACTATTTGTGCGAACAAAGAGTGCAGCAGACTGGATGAGTGTGCATGCTAGAGTTAGAATTCCTAATTCCTTGAAGAGCTCCCTACAGGAGTGTTTTCTGGAGACACCCGCAATAATGCGTATCGCTCTCTTTTGGAAGATGAAAATTCTATTAGCTTGGGGGAGGCTCCCCAAAATAGCAGGCCATAGGATAAGTAAGAGTGGATGTGGGCAAAGTAGACTAGCAATAAGATGTGAGGGTGAACAATTTGTTTGAGCTTACGGATAGAGTAGCATCCAGATAAAATTTTGTTGGCAACATGGTCAACATGGATAGACCAGTCAAGTTTATCGGTCAATGCAAGGCCAAGGACTTTTACACTGGAAGCGCGAGGGATTATATCAAACTCTAGATGAACTAGGGGACTAGCCAGTGTGATCTTATAGGGGTGTGAAAGTATAGGTATACCGTTTTAGAGCGCGAGATGTAGAGTTGATTGTCTCGGCTGTATGATGACATTTTAGCCACTTGGCTGTTGATTAGGGGGGCAAGTGCCTGAGAGGGATGGTGTTTAGGTAGGGTCAGCAGATGGCTGGAGTCATCCGCATATTGTGTGAGAATACCCTCATCCAGAAAGGTGGCCTGGTCATTAACATATATGATATAGGCTAGGGGTCCGAGTATGGAACCCTGGGGAACTCCACAGACTATGGACAGAGATTTAGAGCGAGTTTTGGTGACGGATAGACCATTGGCTGTCTCGATTTCGACTACTTGAGAGCGGCCGGAGAGAAAAGAGGAAATCCAATCTAAAGCGATCCCTCGGATGCCATAGGTATTTAGCTTTTCTAGGAGAATTTTGTGATCTATTGTATCAAAAGCCTTTGTCATGTCGTAGAACACTCCTACCGCGTGGTCACCTTTGTCCAAAGCAGAGTAAAGAGGGGAAAGAAAACTGAAAATTGCGCTTGTGGTGGATTTATTTTTTAAAAAACCATGCTGAGTAGGGGAGAGAATGTTGTGATAATTTAGAAATGATGATAGACGATCATGCATGATGTATTCATATATTTTGGAAAAAGATGAGAGCAGGGAGATGGGTCGATAGTTAGTCATCTCAGATTTTTTACCTTTGTGTTTGTAGATGGGGATTATTTTTGCTGCCTTCAGTTTTGAGGGGAAAATGCCATCAGAAAGGATTGATTAATGATGTAGGCTAATGGCCGGAAATAAAGTCCATACATTTGAAAAGAAGGGAGCCTGGCACCTCGTCAAGTCCATATGAGTGTTTAGAACTAAGTTTCCTAGTTACAGTAGCTACTTCGATTGGAGTGGTTGGGTGGAGAAAGATAGTTGGGCCGATCAGAGGTCGTGAGAGTTTTGGAGGAGTGGGAGGGTAAATTGATGCATTGGGCTTACCAGCCGGGTTGCACGAGTTGATGAAGAAGTCATTAAAGAGTTCACATTGAGATGATGCGTCAGATATAACTTTACCGTTAGCAATAAGAGAGAGGTTGCGTTTAGGTTGCGGGGCATTGGTCTGTGATTTAATCATGGACCAAATAGCTTTTGAGGTGTTCTTAGATTCTGATATTAAGGAGTCGTTATAGTAGAGTTTAGCTTGGCGAATGTTTCTAGCATGAGACTTTTTTAAATCACGATATTGTTGTTTACTGGTCGAGTTGTTGGACGACTTCAGTTCAAAATGAAGGGATCGCAAGGTCTGGGCTTCAGATCGCAGTTCCTGTGTGATCCAGGAATTGACTTTGGGTTTAAAGCGGGGACAGCTTTTTAGCGGAAATGATTTATTGAAGTGATACAGGAAAGTGGTAAGAAAACTAGAGAAGAGTACATCTGCATCTCCAGGAGTTGACAGTGACTGCCAATTTTCTGCACTTAGCCGTGTTAGAAAGTTGTCTGTATTTTTGGGACTGAAAGAACGTTTCATTACCTTCATTTTTGGGGGGTTGATTTTGGAGAGATAAAGGTTGAGAATGAGGAGGTGATGGTCGGACAGGCCAGGGTCAGTAGAGCTGACGGAAAACAATGCTGGGTCGAGAGAAGTGAAAATGTTGTCGTAAGAGAGCTGCTAGTGGCAGTGACACGGGTTGGTGTATCAATGGTTTCAATGATATGAAGGAGTGGACTAGATCGAGCAGTTTAGATCGGGATGGCGATTGGAAAAGCAGGTCCACATTGTGGTCACTGCATAAGACTAAGTCTGCTTTAGGAAATTTCTTGGTGAGAAGGATGAGCACTTCATCAAGCTTGGAGAGAAAATGTATTTAAGTCACCAAGAGGGGAACGGTAGACAGAGAGAATTATAAAGTGCTGATCGAGAGAGCGCCATGAACCTGCCACACATTCAAACACTTTCTCGGTGCAGTAGGGTTTGACTTCAGGGATGGGAATGAGGTTGAGGTGGGGTTTGGCAAGGATTGCGACACCTCCATGGATGAACGTGGAGCGACAGAAAAAGTCAATATTAGCGTAGCCGGAGATGCAAAAGGAGTTAATTTCGTGTGGAGTCAGCCAGTGTTCCGAGAAGCAAAAGATATCAGGGAGAGGCGCTTGGTTAGAAGCTCAATTTCTTCGATTTTGTTCCGGATTGAGCAGATATTAAGGAATGCGATTTTAGGGCTCAGTATTGATTTGTTGGGTTTGTTCTGGTCGAGCAGATTTTAGGAGAGGTTGTTAGTAGTTTGTGGCTGAGGCCATTAACAGATGGGGTATTATTAGGGTGACTGTGTCCCTAGCCTTAGTTTGTTTTAAATTGGCAACACTTGTTGGCTGAGCAAAAGAAAATTTACAGTTTTTGAGTGATTAAGGGCTTTGTGGTTTACTTTAGTGATTCTGGGGGCTGGTTACGTGTGGGGTGGAGATTAGCCTTTTTTACTTTTTTTATTGATAATAGTTTATGGGTTGTAATTAATGGGGTTGCCTGTTGCGACGGAAGCTCAGTTGCAGTCACGGGTAGAGTCCGGTCACCAGGGGCCTCGTGCAGGATGGATCCTGCTATCACGGGTTGCGACGGTGGCTCAGCTGTGAAAGTCTCCTCGACCGCGGAGGAGGTCGCTACGCTGTTATTGTGGCGTCGTCTTCACTGCAGGGCGTCGTTCGCTATTTCACCGCTCTCAAGTTACAAAGTCGGTGGCAAGTGCGTACGACTACGTCTTTGCTCCAATCACCACTATTTCATATGTTATTGTTTGATTATACTGACTAGGATGACTTCCCTTGTAAAAAGTGTGCACGTTCTACATGTTTTAGCTGTTCAATACAATAGTACATTTACCCCCCCTCCCCCTCCATAATAGTTATACAATAACTTTTATGGAAATCAATTACTCCTACGAGAATGTTAGTGAAATATAAGAATTTGTTTGGGAGATATTAGGTAAAGCGTACTCACCATAAAGTAACCCAAATGTTTCTACCTGAATTATATTTTGTTCCAAAATCCCTTAAGTAAGTGTGATAAAAGTATTGACTAATGTTGTTTAAAATGTCTCTTCATTATCATTATCCATCGCCGTTTCCTGTATCTCTTCCACATCTTTCCAGCTCTCTCATCTTGCCTCCAACTCTCCTGCTATGGTGTCCTTCCAATTCCCTTGGTCTACGGTCTACCCGTCTTCTTCTTCCTTCTTCAATCCTTATTTCATACATTTTCTTGGGCATCCTATTTTCCCCCATTCGTTTCGTATGTCCATATCATCTCAACCGTGTCCTTCCTATCCTGTCACTAAGCTTCTCTACACCTTGCATTTCTCTAATGTCCGTGTTTCATTGCTATTCTTATTTCTTATTTTGAAATGTCTCTTATAATATCTAATAAATCATTTTATCTAAGACCTCGCCGCCCCGCACCCCATGTTTTCCATGCACCTGTGGAGGATTCCAATAGCCAATAGTGACGTCACGTATTGTCGAAGTGCTGTGAGATTGGCGCGCGCGTGCGTATGGTGGGCGGTGGCTAATAGTGACCATGACGTCATGTTAGTGCTAGCCACGGGTGGTCAGGAACCACTTGTTCGGAAGCGGAAATACGAACACGAGGGTCGGGAAACATTGTGTTCTTATCTAATGATAGTTTCCATCCGAATGTCGTTTAAGTTTTGCTCAACGACGTCGAAGTCTGAAACTTGCGTAGGCCTAAACCCACGCTTATAGTGTGTGACTAATGGTCACGTTGCTCTTGGCGCATTGGATGGCGATTAGTTATTACAATCAATAGTATTACTGATAGCTTGTCGAGCGCGTGATCCAAATAATAATATCGCTACATCCTGCCCTGCCACTACTGTGGGTGTTACGCCCCTACGCTTTATTTAAAAATTAAGATTTTTATTTTTGTTTCGCGCCTATGTGGCTTTTCTTTTAATTTTGGTTGCGCGTCGAGAGCGGGGGAGGGGGGGGGGCTACATGTAACATGATGTGGCATAAGACGCTTGTGTGCGGCTAAAAAACGACGCAAATTTTTCGACAGTTATATTATATTACTTTTCGGATTACTCGCAGGAAAATCGAAAAAATTTCCCCTGTTTTTTTGTCTTGAAAAACTAAATAACCATTTCTCGTACATGGTACGCAGAGGCAGATAGAGTGGGGGATCAAGGGGGGGGCGACGCCACCCCCCCTATCCTATGACGCTCCGATTTTCATTTCATTGTCAATTATCACTATCACATCTTTATTAAATTTTAGATTTTAATCATGTTTTTAGGCCTTTCATAGTTGTAAACTTTATATATATATGTTGCCATCACCACTTAACGGCATATCACACCACATCACTGTCATTTATCACTATAATATATTATGTTATTTCATATTTAAAACGTATTTTAGGCTTTACGAAGCTACACGATTGCAATAATTTCGTCTTCGGCGATAAGGGGCCCTACCATCTCGAGCTTTACCCGAGAATGGGGTCAAGTTTTGCAGGACTAACCTCTCCCCCCTAAACTTCTCCATTGTCAATATCTGGACACGCAACTGCTTCCAATATAAACTATAGGGGTTAATGAAAATGTGAAAACATTTAATTTAAGAAAGTCCTGTAGGACTACATGGCTGGACTGGGACTAACCCAATTATTCGTTCTTCTCTTACAACTAATAACTATTTGCAGTCGAAGAAGCCGTCCCAAAATCACATCCCTAAAAAAACTCGCCCGCCCTCCCCCACTCACGAGTCAAGGCTAGATCCGCCACTGCCCCAAAGACCTTTTCAAAATGTCCACTTTCGGTCATTGTTTGCGAGGTTTTTTGGATCAAAGGTGACCATATTTGGTAAACTTCCTGAGTACGCCAAAAAATATTAGTTGATTGCTTTCGAACTTCGTCTAGTCGTACACAATATTGATAATTCAAGAGGAATATAAACAATAACAACAAAGGTCCTTCTCCAATCTATAAACAATTATAGGAAGAGGCAAATCTAAATTGGAACTTATCCATTCAGGTGAAAGAGATCGATACGGAAAAGACAAAACATGCAAACTATAACTACAATGATGAGAAATTATTAATTTACGTTTCCATTGTCTATCTATGTATTACAATTTACAACTCTATAAATTTGTTACAACAGTGAGACAATCTTACCAACTGAGCTCAGTTTTACTATAAATACCCCCAAAATTTGATTTGATTTGATTAATTAATTTGTTGAATCTACGAATGTATTTAGTTTACAAAAGAAATCAGTAATTTATCAAAATGATATTCATCGTTTGATGACCATCTTCTAAGGAATCGTCCAGTTGTCTTCAGATGATTCAAATTTTCCGAATGATGTAAACTGTAGAAGGTTGAATCAGGTGAATAAAGTTATAAGTACGACGTATAACGTATGACGACGTATGACGTATAACAGTGATGACGTCATTGATCATTGCTAATGTACTGTCCGATGGATAGCGAGAAACCCATCTTCATGATGGCTATTTCTTCATTCAACTATAGCGAACGATGAACTATTCTGTTTTGTCGAGAGAAACACGTTACTCACAAAGTGGTGTCAAGTGTCATTGTTGTAGATTTGTTACTGCAGTCTGCAGTACATCTTTATAGGTATAGGTACTCGATTCAGGAAAATAATCCGAACTCGATTTACGAAAATAATCCGAAAACATCAATCGAAAACCTTTTACTTTGCCCGAATTTCAATATTGAACTGGAGTAGCGGATTTGAACGAATGAAATGAAACTGATGAATGAAACTTTAAGAGGGAATGGGACACATTTGGCAGTTAGCAAATAGCTATTCGCTCGGCCAAGATGCATCCGACGTATATGAAACTTTGCAAAGTTGTCAATAAAGCATATACATAAGACAGCCCTGTGGTCATATATTTTCCAAATTTTGACTTAATCAGTCAGAAAAAAATCACGAATATGGTCAATTTTGGAGTTTTTAACAAAATCAAAATTCGTAAAAACTAATTTATTTTTTATAAATTATTTTAAAACAAAATTTGGAAAAGTGTTACTGCAGAGCCCTATAATTCCACATTTGTGACATATGTTCAAAATTTCAGACACCTGTGGTGTCAGTTGGCCGAGCGAACAGCAATTTGCCTAAAACGCAAACTTACTACTGACTAAGCATAATAAAAATCAAAGTTTATGCCTTCCTGTATGTGACAAAATAGTGTTTTACAGCCGCCTTCTTGGCGCTGAGCTGTCATGGCTCATTAACACTCAATCACTTTTGACCATATTTGCTCTTGGATAGAAAGAAATATTGCAGGGCTCTCATGAAAGTTATGAGTGACCACTCAATGAGTCAATGAGTCCAGTGGTGTAACTAGCCCTTGTGTTTTAGGGGGGCGAACATCTTTATAACCACAAACATTCCGAAAATTTGATAGAATACTCCTTTTGGCCATATCAGTCCGATTTTTCAAACCGCAAGGTCCTAAGTCCAGCCGTTCGGGAGATTCGACTTTCGGAACATTTTTTTCTGGGAACAGAAAATATCTCACAGCATCGATCAGACGAATAACCTGTGTCTGTGTATCCTGGTACAATAGGGGTCTGGGGGACCCCCCCCCCCAACTAGTGCGGGCCTGGCAGTGGTGACATTTCAATTCAACCCATTATCAGGTGTGCACTGTGCAGTGGTGTCATCAAAATGTATTTATGGCGTACGCTCTTTCATGAGTAATGTATATGATTTAGTACAATGGGGATTTTAGGACCTGGTGGAAGGCCGTTTTACTAGAGTGGGTCCGGGGCGCATAGCCCCGGAAAATTTTCCGGGTTAGTTGAGGAATCAATATTACTGTCAAGGTTACACCGTCTTTTCGGATGGGACGTTAAGCTATTGACCCCCTTGGTACTTTTCGAAAGGAGTAGGCTACGTGCTGATACCGGGTTTCCCCTCCTCCCTTATTTCATACTTCATCCGCATCGATCACCACTCGTCGTCTCGAATAGCCTGAGTGCATTAATAATATCCAATCCAATCAATCAATCAGCCATCAAATTCCAACTCGTAACCTTCTCGTGGTTTGGCCCGTGATTAGGGGAGTTTTTCTCCCTGAAACTAATGGCGAGCTCTGGGTCGTCGTCGGGGAACTTTACCCTTCCCTTTGACTACCTCCCCGACGGCGACGACAATGACAACATGGACGGTGATGACACAGACGGAGACGACCACGACGTGTGGCAACCCCTGCCCTCCCCATATGCTTGTGGCTGGTTCTGACCAGCACAGGCCTGTCCACCTCTTGTCCCCCCGCGTCATCCCTTACGTCCCTCCCTTCGTCTCGATTAGCCAAGTTGCATAAATATGAGACGTTAAGCAATATCCAATCAATCAATCAATTTTAACTCCGAAATTATATCTTAACAATTACCGTGTGCAGAATCTTTGTTTTATGTGAGCATCAGTTTTGATCGAATAGTCATCGATCTTAGTTGACGAGGTCGCCCTCACACGCGCTCGTGGCACCAGCCTTGACCTTGGCCCGCGGCGATACGACACTAGCACAACGGATGAATGAATCTTGACTGTCAAACGCACCGTGGGAACTTTGGCCCACGTGGCCAGATCGGAACGCGCGCGAAAAAACTACGCACACACGGCGTCCGTACTTCCTGTGGCCCTGGTATCGCATGTAGGCGTTCTCAGGCCTGCCAATCTCTTAGTGTGGTGTGATGTTTAGGAAACGGGAGTTTTTCCGCTTATTTTAATGTGGCGAGACAAGACGTAATAAAATATTTTTTTATTTTACGTAATGGATTCCTTTTGGTTTTGGCTTTCTTTTGGGTCGCAGTTCACATGGCATGGCTTTCCATTGCCCCGTATGTCTTGTTGATTCAGTTGGGTACTATTGCGCAAACAATTGTTTGGGACTTAGTACGAAAGATGAATTTGTCTTCAAGTTCTCTACTTGGTGGTATCAGGAAACTGTAAAATGTATTTATTTTTGTACTCACTACTGAGTGGCGTAGGAACCGTGGGCAGGAGGGGGGGGGGGGGGGGGGGGCAAGTACACATACAATTCGACAGTCACCTTGGTAAAACGAATATGTTTGCCTGTATGCTTCGTTATTACATAAAAAAAAATAGGTGAAAATGGGCCACTTCACGTTCATTTTTTAATTTTTAGATCGCAGATAGTTGCTGTAAACCATCGTTTACAGAGTCCGAGTACAGTTAAAACATGACGAAATAACTGTAGTAGGGGAAACAAAATTTCGCCTTCGCCGAAAAAGCCTACAGCGGCTGGGGCTTCGCCCCACATCCCAACTTCCCCCCACAAAATCTGCTAATGATCCCCCCCCCCCCCCCCCACAACTTTCAAAACGTGCATGCCTGTAGCAGTCGGTAATCGGAACACTCTTAGCACAGATAACAGAGTACACTATACGTGGTGTACTCTATTATCTGTGCTCTTAGGGTTGGGTTCTCTCGCCTGTAGCTGGGCCTGTGCCTGGGAGTCAAGTATACCTAAACGACATTTTTGGAGAAACTTTCCTGCATTCAGTTGTCATCTGATTTTTTTATGTTTTTGTCAAGCAAGGATATGATCACTTTTCTATAGTCAAAGATTACTAAACATGGTTGGTTATCGCTCACTCGTCGATTGCGTCGGGGCCTACAGGGTTGGCTTGGTCGCTTTGATTTACTGTCCCCCACTGAAAATCAGATACATAATTGAGTGGGAGACTCTAAATACAATTTATTTATTTATTTATTATTCCGGATTAGACACAAATAAATTCAAAAATTTACAAATTTACCAATTTACCCAGCACATCCTTGCATGCCCCGGTTACCCCGCACCGCACTCTGTTACTCAAGAGAGCGGAAGTGAAATAGAAAACAATTAAATGTCAAAACATTGTGTCCCCACGCATATATGTGGAGTGGCCCACTAACCCCATTCTCTCGGATCTAAATGGGGCGAGCGTCGCAGCGCACGCGACCGCAGTTTACAAACTGCATCCGTTTCATTGGCTCGTTCTGTGTGTTGTGATTGTGATGTGGTGACGTGCTCAACACGCTACACTACAAGTTACTTGGCGGGAGATCTGTGAGACCTGAACGACTAACATGCACAGCATTTAAAAAAAAACTTCTGGACATGTCTTCCAATGATTTTTAGTCTAATTAATGACTTCAATTTCACTTACCCCAAGAAAAATAGCTCGGGTGTTCTTTTTTTGTCTGTTTGTTTGCTCTCTACCGGGTAAACGGCATATGCGAATTTGAGGGGACCTTCGAAATCTCTAAACTTAGATCTGCCAAGTTTTTGGTATAATCGAAGACATATTTCTCGTGATTCATGAATATCGTACTTTTACGATTTTTTTTTCGATTTTCGTGATATTTGACCCGCGATCGGGCAAACGGCTGGCTACTCCGATCTTGATGAAACTTTATGGAACGTTTGAAATAACTGAACGAAGATATGCTTTGATTTTAGGAACAACCGAAGAAATACTTCTCATAAAAATCGTACTTTTAAGGCAACGATATCAACCATATATAAGCTCATCCATCAACGCGACTGGAAAAAGCGTTAGCGAAGTGGCTTAGTAATTTTAATAGACCAGTTCTTTATTAGAATTAATCTAAAATTTTGTAGCGATTATTACTATCCGTTCAGCTGCAATCATCAACACATGAGCCCGTGCACTTTAGTTGCGCCAACCTCAGTGACTCTTCTTCTTGGTTTAGTCACCAGATAATGGTCACTCCGGGAAATCTTATTGTGCACCCTACAGAGAGAGCATCCCTAGCAAAGTTGTTTTTAATGAATCCTGATCAATCATGCAGGTTGTAATACTTGTGAAGGTGAATTCGCCTTCAGTTTTCTTCATTCTCAAAATAAAAAAAAAATCATGTACAAAGGAGGGCAATAAATATCACAATGATGCAAAAAAAATGATAAACAGGAACTTAAGCAAAGATTAATCTTTGCTACAAGTTATGGAAATAAATATATGCCAGAATAATAAAATTATACATAATTTCTTTGATGACAAGTTACTTTCAAAATTCATATTCCAAATTTGAATTAAATTATTAGAAGTGGATTAATTATGGAAGAAAAAACATTAAAAACATGTTAAAATTTGTCGAAACGCACACATTTAGAAAATGTCAATAATCAATATCAACAACAGAAAATGTGCAATATGCGAAAAATAGCTTATAGCTAAGGGATGGAATGAAAAAAAAGAGTAAAAAAAAGTAACAGAAAAGATTGACTGAGAAACAAAAAAACACAAATGAATATCATGAGAATCGTAAAAAATTTAAAAAATTAACAATTTGGGATATTTGATTTGCAAACGACTGCAAGCGGTTAATTTTTTTGACAATTGTTAACCTCAACGAGAGGTCATCAAAGATCATTGCATCAGACACTGATGGGGGGCCCGCCTTACCATTTATCTAGTTTCTTCATTATGGATCGAAAACGTTTGAGATAGATTTACAAGAATATCTTTGGTTATTTTGAGTTTATGTGTTACGACTGATGAGTGATGAATCACGAAATTAAAAACATAGAATTAAGGGGGCACTTTTCGTCCCCAATTGAGCACATATCATTGCTCACAGAAACAGATCTGAGTGCCAAATGGTTGAAGCCGGAAGACTCAGTGAAGCTCTGAATTTTAAAGGAAACCTAAATTTATGCTCCTATGCTATTAAATTTTCACTTTTCAGTACCTTAAAATACGTTTAAATGTGCAAGAATGCATTTTTGACCAAATTTTTCTTTCAAAGTGCATTAAAGCACAGAAAGATCCCAATGTAAAGTATGTCAGAGACGAGAGAGTGTTTTTAGATAAATAACATTGGCAAGATAGGGCAACCGCTTGTGTCAATAAAGCCCTCTCTCCCCTCCCCTGCTTATGGTCAGTTCGTTGTGCAGCTACTTATTTGAATTTAACCCTATGAAGACACGAATACATGCCCACGGACCGGTATTTTGCTGGTCGACTTCACAGTTCACAGACAAGCAATAATTACACGTCCTAATGGGCAGTCCTCTAAAGTCTAAATAGTGCAATCTCTGCGCCTGCTGTCATATTAACGTTCTGCCGTTTGGTTTGGTCGAGTTCGCTTCACGCTTGGGGTGTCCTAGCGGGTCTAGGCTTGAGTGACGCTTGGACCTCCTCCAAAACTAAGTGCAACTGCAGGGGAATAATTGCATCTTAGTGATGTTATCTGATCTTTATAGAACGAGTTCGGTTTGTCATAAAAACGGTTGGACGAGCAAGGGCCAATTATTTTTACAATTTTAATGCACATATTTTATATTTTCGCGTGTTTTGACCTCAAATTTTCACATAAAAAGAATTGGAATATTTTTGAAGATTGTTTACACCAGGGTTAGTTTGTGTTAAAAAAATATACAAATATAAAAATATATTTCCTATATTATACTTCCGTTGCCCTCTTTACATATTTTTGAAATATTATTGATATTTTAATCCTGTCAAATAAGAATTTTTGGAGGAAAAAATTGCGATGTCGCTGAATTTTTTGCAGAGACCTTCCTTAAATGATACTTATCAACATGCTAAAAACTCCCCTACAATCAGAACTGGAGCTTCGGCCGCCATATTGGAAAATGGCGGCCAAAATGTGTTTGTTATCGAATATCTCCAAATTGGTTTGAGATAGACAAAATATCTCAATGGAAAAATATTCCCCATTCAATTCCCTACAAACAGGTGTCTTCTATAGTTTTGGTAGGGGCAACGGTTCGTCACAAAATCGTGGTTTATATGTTGCTTATTGGAGTACCAGCTTATTTTCCAAATTTTCACGCCCAGCATCAAACAATGCCCGGTAAATCCGTAAGAAATCGATTTAAATACAAAAGGACTTTTGTACGGGGTTCATGAAAGCTTCCATTAGTATTTTAAAAAAATCAGTTCTGCAAAATCGGATTTTGCATTTATCCGGAATTTGGATTTTTCCATTGTTGGCATTTCCTAAAAAATGCCATATTTTACTGTCCATTATTAAGCACTAAATAGCATTTGAGGAAAAATTCTTTCTACGCACATTGAAATGACTTAAATAATGATCCGATTACAACCAAAGTTTAAATCCAATATGGCTGCTAATTCCTTATATTCACAATATGAATACTGTTTTCGTGCTGTTTTTTCACCCTTTTTGTTACATAATTCACTTTGATGTTGTGGATATTAGGAATTAGCAGCCATATTGAATTAAACTTTGGTTTGTAATCGGATCATTATTTGAGTCATTTCAATGTGCGTAGCAAGAATTTTTCCTCCAATGCTATTTAGTGCTTAATAATGGACAGTCAAAAAGGGCATTTTTGAGGAAATGCCAACAATGGCAAAACGAAATTCCTGGTAAATGCAAGAATCAATTTCGCAAACATGATTTTTTTTAAATACTAATGGAAGCTATCAAGAACCTCGTTCAGAAGTTTTTTTATGTATTTTAAATCGATTTCTTACGGATTTACCGGGCATTGTTTGATGCTGGGCGTGAAAATTTGGAAATAAGCTGGTACTCCAATGAGCAACATATAAACCACGAATTTGTGACGTAACCGTTGCCCCTGCCAAAACTATAGTAGACACCTGTTTTGTAAGAGAATTAATGGGGAATATTTTTGCCATTGAGATATTTTGTCTATCTCAAACCAATTTGGAGATATTTGATAACAAACACCTTTTGGCCGCCATTTTCCAATATGGCGGCCGAAGCTCCAGTCTGATTGTAGGGGAATTTTAGTTGGATGAGCGAAGCGAAGACTTCAATTTCACCGACCCCCCAAAAAATTTAGCTCCGATGTTTTTTTTTTTTTTTGTTTGTGTTTTTTTTTTTTTTTTTTGTTTTTCCGTCTGTTTGTTCGCTCTCTACGGCAAACGGCATATGCGATCTTGATGAAAATTTGACACGACCTTCGTTTTTCTCTGAACTTAGACTTGCCACGTTTTTGGGTACAATCGAAGAAATATTTCTCATGAATATCGTACTTTTTACGATTTTTTTTCGATTTTTTAGTGCGATATTTTCGTGCCATTTGGGCCAATTCTGACCAAACGGGTGGGGCTACAACGTTCATATTTCACATGGACATTAAGGTAATGGTGATGTATTGCTTTCTGAAAGAAAAAGTTGAAAAAGTTAGCCAGAATCGAGAGAATAAAGCTTTTAATATACGTTTTTTGACTTTTTGTGCGATATTTTTCGTGCAATTTGGGCCAATTCTGACCAAACGGTGGGGCTACAACGTTCATATTATACATGGACATTAAGGTTATGGTTATGTAGTACCTTTTGAAAGAAAAAGTGGAAAAATTTAGCCAGAATCCATAGAAATAAAGCTTTTAATACAAGTTTTTTACGGTAAATAATACCAATTGACAAGAAACAAAAGAAACTTGACAACATTCACTTACAATGCGTAGGCAGCAAAACAAAGCACTTGCAAAAGTAAAGATATCCCACGCAAACTAAAACCTTTAAAAAGCTCATCCATCAACGCGGCGGGACTTTAGCGTTTTCTAGTATGTTGATTAGTATTATATAAGGAAAGTCTCTGCAAAAATTCAGCGACATCGCAATTTTTTCCTCCAAACGTCAATATACGATCTTATTTGACAGGATTATAGAGGAGGAACCTATATGAATGTCAAAGTTACACCGTCCTTTCGGATGGGATGTAAAGCCGTTGGCCCCCTTCGTGCTTTTCGAAAGGAGAAGGCTACGTGCCGTTACCGGGTTTCCCCTCCTCCCTTTTAACTACTAAATTTGCACTATAGTGGATTGCATTATTCGTTTGCAAATAGAGACTTCATAAATTATTGAAAACATTTTTTTGAAAAAGTTGTGTGCAATCTCTACGAAACATAAAAATATATTCCAAATTTTTTCTTATTAGCAAGTTTTTTTGTACGTGGTCTACACTCAGAATGTTTTTCTAATGTATATCAAAATTAAAAATTTTTAAAAAATGCCGAAGATTCTGGGTTCGATCCCCAGTTGCGGCAAACTTTACCGACAATCATTCAATAACCATGTCCTCAAAACTGGCCTAATGTGCTCTGATTGCGGAAAAAAAACACATTATATGACATATTGTTAGTGCAAACCATAACCCCATCAAATAAATTGCGCGCCCTCAGGTGCACGTATTTTTACCAAATTTTGCACGAATGTTAATAAAGCACATCTCTATATATTGATATACACACTTGGTTGCAATGAATAAGGCTTAAAAAATCATTACGAGACATAAGTCCACCAGATGGCTACGTACTGTTCAAGGTCACAGCGCAAGATGTGCACTTGCACTTGCTGGGCTAGACACCGGAACCCCTGCATGCAGGTTGCAGCTGCATTATGCATCACAAAAACGTACTCGTTCAAGTTTGTTGCATTCACTGGCCAATGAAAGTGAACTTGAGAACCTCAAAATAAATATTTTTTTATCGTTCTGGTATTCATATTTAATTACCTAATTACACCTTTCATCCTTCTGTCAACGATGATTATCGGCATGCTATATTTATCATTATGCATTACTCGGCAGCTATGCGAGTCCTAACACAACAGGAATCATGGTTTACCAGACCTTACAAGGTTTTTTGATCAATTAAAGCTCTTTACGTGGGACTGTAATCGCGAATCAAACTTCTTTCGTTACGAGATTATGGGTTTGACCCAGGGTGTGAATTGACGGCTTGGCAGGGGGGGGGGGGGGGTGGCCAAGTATAGTATACCTATCTGTGTGGGCTGTAAGGGGTCTGGGCGGGAGGCAAATTTTTTTGAGGGTTTATTGCCTTCGAGATAGTCTAGAAGCGATCTGAGGGGAAAAAATGGGGTTGTTTTGCCCTCGAGATAGCGTTAGAAGCGATCTGAGGTATTTTTTTTGAATGGAATATGTGTAAATTGACGCATTATTATTAACATTACTATATAAAGTCATTTGATATGATATGACATGAAATGGATATCCAGAGGTGGGGATTTAGCCATCCCCGGCGGGGATACCTTTCAGTAAAACAGAGACAGGAATGAACTTACCAGAGGGGGGGATCCCCCCATCCCCCCGTCAATTCGCACCCTCTGTTCTTGTTGTAGTAGGCTAGGCTGGTGTCCTACATTGATTGTTCTACGCCATGATTTGTGTACAGGAATTGTACAAATGTGCCCCGTCTGGGGATTCCAAGTTGATCCGAATCAGCAGTAGGTAGCGCAATGTAACTTTTTGTATTGCATTTTTTTAATTTGTCGAAACACATCAAATGTTTTGGGAACCTGTATTTTTCATACGTATGCATTGTAAGCTTTGAATCATATTTTAAAATATTATTTACGATTGTTTCCACCAAAGAATAAATTCTAGGTTTATTTAGTAATTTGGAATATTATTTGTTCAGTTTAAATTTTAAAAACAACTCGAAGCAGGCTATATTCGTCTGGACTGTGTTTTCCATTGAATTTTATGCTCTAGATACGTTTTGACTTTTGGTAGACCCCCTAACATCAATAAAGGGTCCTATGCAGCGTCCTTAAATCGCTCGTCAAATAAACGACTTCAGCTTTTTTCCTAGTTATTTTGATTTGTTTGAACCCTGGTTTTCAAAGATCATATTCTTTGTTTGTCTTTTGTTCTTGTCCGTGCCCCTAGTTCCCACACTGGACTAAAAAAAAAAAAATATCTTGCGGCCGGTCTCGTCTGTCTTCCGCCTCCAGCCAGACTATCGCGCGGTCCATCAACCACCCCACCCCGCAGCATCCGGTCCCCCCCTTCCCCTCCCGTCATCAATGAACCCAGGCACATGAATGAATCTGTCTCGGTTGTAGATTGTAACGACGCGTCACAGTGTGGGGTGACCTCTAGGTCACGTGCAGGCTATCACGCCTTCACAAGTTCACCTTACCTAGCCACATTCAGTAATTGCATTGTTCTCTCTCGTTCCACTTGTTCTGTCATGTATAGAAAAATATTTTCGCAATGTGTCCCAAATACAATGTATAAAAAAACCCACATACTTCCTCTTCTATGGTGATTGTTGCTTTTATGACTCTGTTGATGCAATCATTACTATTTCCTCACTTACGTACTTTCATTTTCCATAAATGCCATACAACCATTCATTCACACATAACATCCCAAAAGGATAGCCAACCATGACGACGTTGCGGCGGTCATTATGTTGGGGGGGGGGCATCTAGGCTTTTGACACCGAGGAGGTGGGTTTGACTTCCGCATAAAAAACTGGATGCATTAATTGCGTTCATCCTAATCGATCACCAATCATCAACATCATTAATTCATTATCAACATTGCAAATACGACATATAAATTGTTAATCCATCAGTACAATCAAATTCATGATCCATGCCTCACTATAAATTAATTTTTCAGGCTTTCTTATTCATATATTATTATGTATGCCATCAATGCAATAATGAACAATCAATGATTCACCCAATCATTTTCAATCTTCTTTTATTCATGATCCATTCATATTTTTGTGATCCGTTCATAATCCTTAAGAGAGTATAGGACATAGGTTGTAGGCAAATCGCTGTTCGCTCAGCCGACTGACACCTATTGTTGTTGGAAATATAGGGCTCTGCAGTAACACATTTCCAATTTTTGTTTTAAAAACAATTAATAAAAAATAAATTAGTTTTCACGAATTTTGATTTTGTTAAAAAATCACGAATGACTATATATTCGTGATTTTTTTTCTTGCTTATTGAGAGCAATTTTGAAATCTATGCTCGCAGAGGCTGTCCATGTATGCTTATTTACAACTTTGCGGAAGTTTTCATATACGTTGGATTATTATATTATTATTATTATTTTATTGGATTATTTCATACAACTTCGGTTAAACCGGAGCTAACATGTTATACGGACTGACGTCAAGTACTTCCATGTGTACCTATTACATACATTATTACTTTTATCTTAACTCTAACTAAATAAGTCATTTTATAAATTCTAAGATTGTTTGTGTAGATGATGTTTTTCCTTTCTGCTGGTGTACGGTCGTGGCCGCTTTCTCGTCGCCATCCTACATTTGCTCTTCGGACTATGGGAAACACGAAAAACCATGTCAGGATTGAAGCTGTCTCGAAATCTCGAAGTATCATTCTTAGTTTAGAAATTTACGAACTATTCTACACGTGTTGAGTATTCTGTCCCCAGCCCCTTTTGAGTCTCGATTTATACATTGGGTTGAAGATCTAGTGTTTAATGCTTTCATGTAGCTTCACTCGGTATGATGCGTTGCTGATATATGAATGGGATTGTATTTACCTTTTTCGTTTCCACATCTCTTGATCTCATTGCAAGTTCACTATACTTGTCAATTTTGTTCTTCATCGTGTCCTCGACGTTATGGCACATTGGGATAGCAAACGTCGATAAGGTAGTTTCTTGTTTCTTCTTGTCAATTATTATTAAATCGGTCTGTTGTGATGTATCGTTTGTCTGTTAAACTGTGGCGGTCGTAATATAATTTTGTGAGATCTTTTACTATCCAGTACTTTCGCTGTTTGTATTTGTAGTAAGGTGTGGTTGTGGTCAATGAGGTTGTACTTGATTGCTAGTTTTTTGATGATAATTAGCTACTTGGTTATGTCTGTAAGGTAATCTGTTTGACATAGTGGACTGGGACAACCCGGATATGATGTGTTCGATTGTTCACGCCCTTGTCACTACATTTTCTACATTGATCGTTTACTGTCCCAGCATCTTGTAATATGTTATTTTTATAATTGTTCGTCGCAATCACTCTGTCTTGGATAGCCCATCATAAAACCTTCTGTTTCTAACCAAATAGTTTCCCCGTTGTTTAACCACCTATTTGATGCTCTTAATCTACGTGACCTGTGTGTAGTTCATCATAAATGTCATCTTTTGTAGGGTCTTTTCTGAGAGACGTAACGCTTTGAAGCGTCAGTTATGAGTTTTCCCTTGTAGCATTTGACATTTTCGTTTGCTAGATTGAGTGGAAGTTTAATGATTTGTCAGCTAGGCACCACAGCCCTATGAAGTGTGGATTGGTTGCTCTTTGTAAAAAAGTATTTTCTTAAATGTTTATTTGTTTTATAATATAAGTTGTTCAGATCAATTAGGCCTCGTCCTCCTTTTTCCCTCTTGAAGTGTCAATCTCATCTATTGCTGATTTAGGATGGATGTATTCTGTGTTTGGTAGTGTAGTACGAGTTAATATTTCCAAACCGCGTGGATGTCGGTCTGCGTCCATTTAATGATTCCGAATGAAATATGTCAGTACTGGTACAGCATATGTATTTATTGCTGGTGATCTTGTTTTTTACCGTTTAGTTGCGTCCTTGAGGATAGACTTTAGTCGTTTCTGTATGTATCATCAATTGTGCTTTCATAACTTTATTTTCATCTGGCAGCTTGTGAGAATCCTAATATTTGTATATCATCGTTATCGTCCATTATTCCAATCCATTTCCATCATCTATCTGGAACTCTTCTCGTTGTTGTAAGTGTAACCTTACCCTTTTTCGATATGTAGCGTCCTTACATTTTGTCCTACTCCAAACCTCCTATGCAGAATATCTTGACTAAATTCCTAATGTTGTATTGCTAGACTGTTTAGGTTTGAGCAAATTTGATGCATAAAACTGTAGTCATCCATGTAGAATAGGTGGGAAAATTGTGCGACATCCACATTATTGTCCTTGATTTTAAATCCGTATGTCGATTCGTTAAGCATATGTGACGTGGTTTAATGACAGATACAAAAACCATAATGCACTTAATGAGTCACCTTGGAAAATGCCACGTTTTAATTTGTAATTGGATCTGTATTTATCTGCTGGTTTTTCATATTTTAGTTTTAGTGTTGTTTCTCCTGTCTCCTTAACTGTCTCAAAAAGTTTACAATTACTGGGTTGATTTTATATATTTGTATAATCTGAATAAGCCCATGTGTGTGGGTGTTGAGTCAAAGGCTTTCTTGTAGTCAATGTCTTTACATGAATCTCTTTCCTTTTCTTATCGTGTGCCTGATTCATTACAGTGAGTCAATAATAAGTTGTTTCTTTACATCCTGTGAGTTCTTACAGCACCTTTTTGTTCCTCGGGCCATGATATTGTGTTCTTCCGCCAAATATAATAATACTTTATTTGTTATGGCATGAAGTCAATATTTTATATATAAGTTGGTAGACATGTAATATGGGCCGATCTTTACTTGGGTTCTTCGTGTCATTGGTCCCTTTGGTTTTGAGAAAGGTTACTCCTTCAATTAAAAGAATGTCGGGTATTTCTTTTACTCCATTTATAAACTCGTTTGAGACATTTTCTAATTTTGAATTGTGCGTAGTCTTGAATTTCTTATACCAAAAATTTTGAATATTATCATTACCTGGTGTTTCCAGCTACATAGTGTGGCACTGATTGTCGACTTTAATTCATCAATAGTTATACCTTCGAATCTCATCTCAATAATATCGCTCATCCTAGCTATTTCATCTGATCCTTGTGCATCCTGGTTGTGTGCTACCGGGTTTACCACCCATATTTTTTCCTGTCCAAAACCTTCTATCTCTGTCTTAGTGGTGTTCCATTTCCTAGTATTTTCTTTCGGTACTAGATAAGTTTGTTGGTAAAACTGTTTTTTCCTTTTTCCTTTAAACATTCGTTTTGTTCTTTCTAATACTACCATTTTTATATCTTTTTAATCTCTTAGCTAGAGCACTTACTTTTTGTTTTAAGTGTATCCAAATATTTCCGTGCATGAATTCGTTAAGGGTTTCATGCTTTGGCGTGAACCTTGAATCTTTTCAAATATATTTTGGCAGTATCTTATCACATTTTTAGATCGATTACCCATATCGGGTATGTTCCAGTCGGACCGGGGGGGGGGGGATATCTCTCCTAAGCTCAACGATTCTCCCAACTAGTCGCTTTCCCATTTCTTTACGTTTCTCCTCCTGTTTTGGTCTTTGAAGATGTTGCAGATTTTACCTTTAAGCCCAAATATCTAACCACTGCCTACCGCGGCACAATAAATTGCGCGCATGAACGTCTGCAAATGATAGTTCTGTCTTGTGGTGGTAATTCTGATAAAATATGTGTGTTCATTATGTGTACGCTGTCTTTCATTTCCTTTGATGCATTGGGTTTTAGGTAATGTATGGTCTTCTGTTTGGTTGGTATTGCGCAAACTTCTGACATGGCTGGTGTAAATGCTAAGCAGTATGTTCTTTAATTTATCATGTCAGGTGGAATTTTCTATTGCGTTATGCATATCTACCTCTTGTGTTTTGATCGTCCTAGTTGTTCTGGTATCTGATCTTCTTGTTGTTTGGGAGTTCATAGTGGTTCTCTGGACGTTCTGGTAGGTCTGGATGTTCTGGTAAGGCCTGGGACGTTCTGGTAAATCTGGATTTCTGGTTGGTCTGGACGTTCTGATAGGTTCTGGACGTTCTGGTTGGTCTGGAAAGTTCTGGTGTGTCTGGTAGATTTGAAAGTTCTTGCAGGTATGGCAATACCGGTATTTCTGGTAGTTCTAGTAGCTCTGGTATGAAGTGGTCTTCTTCTCGCTGTCCTCTGCTGATGTATTGCCGTTATCTCATTGGTGTCCTTGTAGTTCTTTTCTTCAACTTCGCGTTTTATTCTATTTAATATGTTTACTGGTAACATTTTATTTTTAAACTATAATTCTTCTTTGGTCAGCTATTCTCTGTTCACTTTACTTCTAAAAATGGATATTTCACTAACAAACTCCCTATGGAGCTCTTGGTCGATAACCTATTAAAACAGTCCTCTAATAACGTTTTACCCTATAATAGCTACGCATCACACAAATGTTCATATCTTCTGTCCATTTGATGCGCTGTCGTCATTTTTTCCAGCTTTGTGGTACCTGTAATGATTCCATTACAGAAACATCCATCGTCTGTTATTGCCCTATTTTTTCCTTTGGTTCTAGATAAATTATTCTACTATCTGTCAAAGTCACATTTATTTGTTATTGTTTTATAAAGTCAATTGACTTAAAAAGAATGAAAAACACTTTTCTCTGATTCATCAATTTTCAGGGCGGTGATGGGTCTTCGCTTCTCACCTCCTTGGCCTTTTCGTTTTGATAAATCTTTCTTATTTGATCGAAATTTAGAAGACTTCCTCTTCTCGATTCTGCAAAATAATTTAACGGTGCTTACGTAAAATTCTAAATATTATACTATTTTTAGATATATTACCTTGATGAAGTTACAATAAATGCCTCTAAATGAATATATTGCCTACCACTTAACTGTTCGAAAATTAACAAATTCAACTGTTTCATGCAATTTTTATAGCCTAGGTCTATTCAATCATATATAACTACAAAAAATGTATAAATATAAAAACTAATACTTCCCTTCAATGTCACTTGTAGTAGCCTACGTCACTAGTAATCAAGATGCAGTCAAAAATTTGGAGATGATGCTTTGATGTGTGGCGTCGGCAATAGAAAGTTAACCAGCACTTTATCTCGAGCGTTGACCTAGCTTGTACCCCAACAATGTTGGGTTATATTTATTATATGATTATTATATTATATATTTTTATTATTATTATTATTATTATTATTTTTATTTTTATTATTATTATTAAGCCTTTATTTGCAACAGAAAAATAAATTCCACAGGCAAATTTAAAATATTAGGACACAAACAAAACAAACATGTAAAAATTAACAGATTTAATATAAATAGCTATTTCCTAACTTCCGAATGGTCGTCTGTTCATGGTATCACAATTCCTATCTGTCTCTTTTTTTTTTTTATTTTTACAGTATAAACCACGGCTAACACTTACTTTGAGTTCACGTAAAATAGAAAAAGAACCCTTTTTTTTCCACTCAATAGCACACTATTCAAAGTCATCTCCCCCTTGTTCCCAGGAGGTGCGGGGAAAAAGGGGCGGGACGGCGCGTGGACGCCATGTTGGGCACCGGCGGTCCGGAGCTGCGGGTTCCATCAAGCTCAACGAGGAGAGGCTACGCACAACCGTGAGCGTCATTCGGTTCAAGATTTTTACTTTTGATCGGATAAAAACCAAAAGCCGGGCTGAAAGGAGAGTCCAACCCAAGTTGAGTTGTTGATGCAGGTGATGGAGCGTATACGCGTAGTCAGTAGAGAAAAGGGGAGTGCGGGGCGAGGTCAATTTGATCCCGCGCGCCGAAAAGCTTGAGCTTGAAAAAAAAAATCTTTTTAGAGTCTACCCCCTCAGTCATAACTGTTTTCCCAGGGGGGGACATAAAACCAAGCGCCCAAAGCCAATCCTGTAGTCCCCGAAGAAATCGACAAGTGAGCGATAACAACCAAAGATCGATTTTTTGAATAGGAAACAGCAATCAGGGGTAGGGGAAGTGCGAACACCCGCGGATCAACGCCAAAAATAAAACACTTAAGGCTGATTCAGAATATTTGAATTTACTATTACCCGTTGTTGGACGGCCCAAAAAGTCACCTAAATGCCTAACCCAAGAACTTCTGAAATCAGAATTTTTAAAAACTTCGCCATAGGGGGAACAAACCCCTGGACCTTCTCTTTGGAAGAAAGGACCTGACCACAAGCCCAACGAGCCACACAAGATGTGGCCGTGTGGGGAAGTTCAAGTTCTAGATTTATAAAAATTAAATTTATATTTTTGTATATTTTTTCATAAAAACAAAAAATTTTCTCGACAACATGTTACGGATAAATATTTTTCTAAAAATAATTTTACTCGTTTAAAAAAAAATGTTCCCCATACCCTGAAGCCCCGGCAACCCAGTACGGCTTCGTCAACGAGAGGAAAACATTTGATGGCATGAAATTTGATCTAAACTAGGAATTTGAAAATGCTTTTTCAGGCGCGTTGTTGGATGAGAGAATTTTTTTAAAAACAAAAAAAAACCGAAAAATTTGCGATTTTCTGAGAAAAAATTTTTCGATTACGCTCAAATTTCGATGAATATTTAAATTCATAAAATTTGGTTCTGTAAAAAAAATCATTACAATCGGAAAAGCATGTGGGTGTTATAATCGAAATTTTTTTTTTTAATCAAAAAAAAATCGTAAAAATTGCGTTTTTTTGAAAATAATTGTTCGATAGCGCTAAAAAAACGTGGGCATTCTAAAGTTTAGAGTTTTTCGAAGGCCTCCATAATTTTCATCGCGATTGGATTACGTTTAGCACACAAAAATAAAAAAACAGAGGAGAAAAAAAAAAGAAAAAAAACTTCTGTTTTTTTTCCCCAGTGTGTAGAATGGAATTTTCGTTTCGCTCGCTACGCCACCAAAAATGCGTGACTGTAAGCCCATGTTTAAACCCCGGGCAGCAAAAAAATACCTCCCTTCACAGCCATGTTATTTTTTTAACAAGTTATCATTTCAGCGAGCAAATTTTTTTTAAAAGTAAGAGTATGTTTTTTTGTTCTCCCCCATTTTTGCAAAAAATGCGCTAGAAACCCTTTAAATTCGCAACCCTTTATCCCATGTCAAAGACCGGACAGCCTCTGGGCTTTTTACCAACACTTTTTATGACTAGTCTATTATTCCTTCGAGGATTTCAAGGGTTTAAATTTTGGAAATAATTACCTATAAACACGCGTATTTTTTTGAAATTGATTTTTTGCTGGTTTTTTACGTAAATTAAATTTGGGGCTGATGTTCCTTGCACTTTTGCAAAGGAACCATTATATTATGAGATTTGAGCGCTTTTTTTCAACTATTTAATCGTTTTCGAAAAAATATAAATCGCAAATTCTCCGTTATTTACAAAAAAAAAATTGTGAACTTCGGGAATTTATTCGACCTGCCTATAGATTTTTAAATCAATTTTTCATTCGATGTGAACGCGCGGTTTTTTTTCGTTAATTTTGGGTTTTAATTTACTTTCGTAATTTCACGAAAATTTAAAAACATGTTTTGGGGTTTTTCAACCTTTACTTTCGGATTATGAATTGTAATCAACCCAAAAATGTGGATAAAAATAATAGTCACATTTGTGCCCCCAAAACCCCAATAACTAAAATAAAGTCACTTGGTAATTTTATAACCCTTTTTAGGTAATTATCAACACCTGGCACGTCACTTAGTTGCTTCAAGGTCACACTCCCCCGTGTGCGAGGACTAAGGTGGTGATGGGAAAAGGGGAAGAAATCACCCAAAAGATAATTCTTTCCTTGAAAAACCCTTTGCATGTTTAATGAAGAATTGTTCTCTAAAGTTGAGAACCCCTTCCTTAGCTCGGGGTATCCAAGACAAACACCCACTGAGGGGGGGACGATTAGGCTTTTTGTGTATTAATTTTTGCTGAATACAAATTTCATTTGTCGTTTCCCAAAACATTAACCACAGAAGTGAAGAAATTTTTTTGTCCTTCTAAAAAGTGTTCTCAGTTCTTCGTCTAGTAAGATACATTGCATGAGGATTTGCAACATTGGAGTGAAAATACAACAAAAAGTGGGCATTTTCCCTTTTTGCCACCTCAATTAGATCCCCGACCGCCCTCATTGAAAACTATCCCGACTAATTGAAGACGTAAAACAGAACTAGGGCATACAAATTTAAAACGCAATACACAAAGAGTCCGTGGAAAGGGGCCGCATTTTAGCAAAGCAAAATTAAAATCATGATACAAACATAAAAATTTTATTTTTTTAAAAAAAACGGTGTTTCTAGTAACCGTCAAATTTAATTATGTCATTTGGGTTTGGCAGGGGGTTCGGATTCCCGAGGGGGGGGGAAATGAAACCATATTTTACTACCCCCATGTTTTTCTAGACTTTTGAGGGCATTCTCATACATATTAGCCCGGGCATGTATGACCTTAATGAAGTTGCATGCTGTACTTGCGCCCTTTTTGCATATTCCAAAATTCTCGCTTTGATAAAGGTTTCTTTGCTCTTCTGTGTTTTATTATGTTTCGCGTCTGTCGCATGTAGACGTATCGTCATGACCTCCCAACCCCTACCTACCTACCTACCCTACACACACTGACCCGCGCCACTAAACGTCCCCACATGGCACACCGTCGCGATTAGCAGAGCCGGCTGATGCCAGACCTTGGGAGGGGTCATTAAGTGTATCGACCCTTTTCCCCCCCCCCACCCGCGAGACCTGACCGACCCCCCCTAACCCGACATAACCATCCCTTACCATTCGTCGCGCTACATTTAGGCTGCACTGATAAAAGGGTAAACAAGCCACCTACATGTTATTTTTTTTAGTAGGTTTCATTTACACCAAACTATTTTTTGTTTTGTTTTGACCGGATTTCGTCAATATTGTAGTTCAAAAAATATTTTTTTAAATGGGGGAGTGGACTATTTTTCCCTTGGGTTCTGCAAGCGGATTGAGCATGCGATGTTCTTTTAGGATATCTTTTTGTAAAACAATTTTAAAAATTTTTTTAAACTTTTGTAGAAATTCAGTAATGTTTTTCAAGTTTTTCCGATAAAAAAACAAAACCCTTGGGAATAGGTATTTTTTTTTTAAGAGCCCATTTTGTTTTATTTCAAGTGTAGGGACCAGCACATCTTCATGGACGATCCCTATCAGCACATGAAAACTCAGCAGCGGCAGCCATTTTCTTTCGTCCTTCCTTTTTGGGAAAACGTTCTTTCCTAAAACTTTACAAATTTTTATTGATTGTACTTTGCACGTTCGTAAGAAAACAAAATTTTGTGACAACAAGTAAACATTCAGTGATAGCATTGTATTATTTTTATGCCTAGGTTTAATTCCGGGTAAATATTTTTCCCAACGCGAATACCGAGTGGAAAAAATACAGTGTTGTTAACCGTCCCAATTTTTGCCCGTCTGGGAAGGGTTTAAAATGCATCGACCCAACCCGCCCCATCCCTTTAAGTTTTAAAAAGAACAACACCTAAACATCAGTAAATGCAGCATTGCCGGGGTTTTTTTTCTTTCCTGCACGCCCAACCACCCAAAAATCTGCATTTATTTTTTTTCGTAATTACCTCGAATTCTACTAAATTATCTAACTGGTGTCTGGTGCGGTTTACACTCGTCGGGAGGTGTGATAATTTGCCTGCTAATCCGCGTAATCCGCTATTGGTTAGTCAACCTTTTTGGAGGCATCGTAAACCTCCCCCCCCAACAAGGGGTTTGTGTACCTGCAGCGACGTCGTTCAGGGGCGACAACTGACAACCTGAAAGCCCCCTCTAGAAATGAAATTCCCCATTTGAGACAAAGATGAGTAACGATATTATTACCAAATTTAGGGCCCTCCTTGTGCAAGGGGAAATGCGAGATTTTTTTATCTTCGCGGGTTTTGATGCCCCCATGACTCCCCAGCGAGGGGGGTTGGGACAAACCCCCCCCCCCCCCCCCTTCCCCCCAACGCCATGAGATTCCGTTTTTGTTACAGTCAATTTTACCATCACAGCTTTTATGCCATTTTCGTTTTTTAAGGGTTTTTTTAAGGCATTTGAAAATTAAAAAATTCGAAATTTTTTTCCTTTGGGGGGCACTAATGATTGAACTTTAAAACAATTATATCTGTATTGATTTGCAAACCAAAACTCCCCCCCCACCCCAGATACATTTCAAGTTCTTGTTTTATAATTAATATCTGAAAATCTTCCCTTTCATGAATCGGGCTAGGTCCGGCACGCCCAGCAAAGAGTCCATCGTTCCGATCCCGGACCCGGGCCCGTCATTGGGACATTTTATAGCACCCCCACCAAACACCGTTGCACATTAACAAAGATGTGGTTCAATTCGTGTTATTGCATCCTTACTTTTTAGATTTTAAGGTCCGCGAAGTGGATTTCCCGATATGTTTTTACCAAAATAGTTACGAGTTTTTTTTTTTTTTTCCTCTTTGGGGCAATGATAAGTGCGACCCGGTATTTCTTTTGATTTTACTCGTCCCCCTCCCCCCCCCACTAAATTACCCCTAAAACCCCCTTTTATTTAATTTTCCCCCCCAAAAAAATACATTTTGACATGTTTGGCCCAGGATTTGTTTTAAAACCAATATTTCTATAGGTTATATATTTATTTATTTTTGTACGATTTTCAAATAGGCCTACACATTTTGTTTTGAAATCTGTTCAGTGACTGCGTCTAAAATCGAAACTAAGAATTTACAATACGTTGCCGTTTGTGGGGGATGTGGAGCGAGTTAATTGAATTGTGATTCCGGGCCACACTTTGCTTCAAAGTTCGTGTGAAAAAAAAGATAGTAAATATCCTTGTTCTACAAGAGGCGATATTACAATACCATTTAAGAGGGAATGGGACACATTTGTCAGTTAGCAATTAGTAATTAGCTCTTCTCTCGGCCAAGGTGCATCCGACGTGTATGAAACTAAAAAAAGTAAAGTAAAGTTGTCAATAAAGCATACATGGACAGCCCTGCGGTCATAGATTTTCGAAATTTTGTCAGAAAAAAAAACGAACATGATCAATTTTGGAGTTGTTAAAAATATCAAAATTCGTGAAAACTTATGTATTTTTCAAAAATTTAAAACAAACTTTGGAAATGTGTTACTGCAGAGCCCTATATTTCCACATTCGTGACACAAATGTTCAAAATTTCAAACACCTGTGGTGTCAGTCGGCCGAGCGAACAGCAATTTGCCTAAAACGCATCCATATACTCTCTTAATATCAAGTTATATAAGCATTTGCAGAATCCAATTCCGCGGACTCTTAATTCTTGCATTGAACGCGCGGGGTAATTAGGCCATAAAGGTAAATGCGCTGCTAGAGTGGGGTTTTGTCTAAAGGAAAGATCCAGGAATAGGCGAAAAAGGGACGAGACCGTGGAACCGCGGGTGGAAGTGACTCTAAATTAATGTTCACTTGATAAAGTTGTGTTTTGTTTTATTTGTGTCTGGGTGTTAGTTGTTGTTGGTGGCGGGGTCTGTGGTCGCGGTTGACAGCACAACTAATGGGCTTTTTCCCACCTGACTTGGAAGAGGCTAAGTGCTTGGTGGTCGTCACTCTCACTTGTCGTATCAGTCGAGGGGGACGTTGCAGGAATAAGTGGCGGGGGGCGTAACTTGCCCCTTTTCCTGGGGGAGGAAGTGCGCCACATTGCCAAACGTTTTATGGAAAAAAATATGTATTCTGGTATAGCGTTCCCCCGATGTTTCCCAAATCAGTGCGGGTCTGGGGCCTATGCCCCAGAAAAAAGTTTGATTTTAACATGACAAATCGTGGTTTTTTTACTAGTTATAACCGTGGTTTCGTCGATAATTTATAAATTATGAAGATTGTTGGATGAGCGTAGCGAGCGAACGCGAAAGATTCCATTTTCACTACACTGGAGAAAAAAATCCGGAATGTTTTTTTTTCTTTTTTTTTTTTTTCTGTATTTTTGTCTGTTTGTCCACACAATTCCGGCTAAACCGATAATCCCATTGCAATGAAATTTCATGGGGCCTTCGAAATTCTCTGAACTTAGAACTGCCACGTTTTTGAGCTCAAAACGGAAAATTTTTCTCATGAAAATCGCAATTTTACGATTTTTTTTCAAAGTTTTAAAAAATTTCTTCGATTATAACACCTACATGCTTTTATCCGATTTTAATGTTTTTGGCACAGAACCTTTATTTTATGAATTTAGATATTTTGTGAAATTTAGCCCCATTGAAAAATATTTATCATAAAATCGAATTTTTACGGTTTTTTCTTTTTTAACATCTTTTGACTTATAACACCCACATGTTTTTTATCCGATTGTAATCATTTTTCGAGAACCTTTATTTTAAAGAATTAATATATAGTGAAAATTTGAGCGCAATCGAGAATTATTCTTTTGAAAATGCAATTTCGATTTTTTTTTACAATTAGACTTTTAAAAAAATTAAAAAATTAAGTTAATTTTTATTTAATTAATTAATTTAAAAAATTTATAACGAATGATTTGCCACAACAACAGAAAATTCGCATAACACTGGCAGCTCAAAGCACCAATACGCCATCCAACAACGCGGACGATAAGCGTTTTCCTAGTTAGTTTTTTTAAAATTTTCCCCTTTTT